>QKQZ01049959.1:0-16088 GCA_003595255.1 Solenopsis fugax
TCTGGCCCGTCGACATCCTGCCTTTTTTACCCGCGGGCAGGACGTCAGACGCGCCGAAGATTTCCTCCTCCTCTTTTCCTCACGTCGGGGGAAAAAAGCCACCTGTCACGGGATCGGTCTCCGCACGTAAGCAAGCAGTGCCTCGAACCGCTCCTATCGTCGGCGGCAGTGCCGAACGCAGTCTCGTCTGAGGAATTTCGCGGGTCCTGCAGATTTTGGTATCTTTTGCAATCTCTTCCTCTCGGCGACTTGAATTCCGGAATCCTTTCCAGAGGATTTTCAAACAAGCACACTGGAAAAAAAAGTCTGGTTATAAGTACCAAATGTATAGTGAAATAGTATCAATTAAATATTTTGTCAATATAACAAAAAATAATTTTATTTTACTAAATGTTTAGTAAGTATTATCAAATCTGGTATAAGTTACTAAATATTTAGAAAAGTAAAATTATATTTGGTTACATTGACCAAATATTTAATTGATACTATTTCACTATACATTTGGTAGTTATAACCAGTCTTTTTTTTCAGTGCACATAAAAATTTTTCACAAATTCGCTTGTCTTTGCTTTCTCTTTTATTCATTTTGGCGATGCGTGTTTACTTGTCTATTTATTTTATAATTAAAGTCGCGCGTGATTGTCAACGACTGCTTCACTGGTGAAAATCTAGGCTCTGTTGAAGTTTCGGTATTGCTCATCTCCTCTTATTAATTTCTCCTTTCCGACGCTATATCGAGACGCGATAGAGCGAGACTAATGCTTTTTTCCGCAAATCTTGAAACTTCTCTGCGACGCATGCTCCCAGATAAGCATCTTTATTGCGCACTGGCGCAGACCTCGAAGATCTGCATAATTTAACAAGATCAAATTTTCACAAAAGAAGAATTATCTGAATGCTCGCTGAATCCCAATTTTCTGCTCTATATCAGTAAATTAACCCTGCGGAGGTCGCGCGTTGATCTGCGACAAGTACATGCAAAAATATTTTTTTAATATTGTTAATTTATGTAGTATTTTCTTGCAAAAATTGTTATCACTCTCTAAGTTTTGCACTATTGTATTTCTACACCGCGACCTCCGCAGGTTAAGAGAGCGAAGAATATTCACTCTGTAATTTTAATTCTCTGAACTCTACATTTTTCACACTTGCGATCAGTTTGGGACTGAGACCATTCAGCGAAGGGTCTCATTTAATTAAAACTTATGATAATGATTTATATTAATTACGCACGTGTTTTGTTTTTCCTCCGTTTAACTTATTAATATAATTCAATTTGATAATATAATCTTGTTATTAACATTCACAGAGTTTACATCTTTTTCTTCATCATCCGCTAAAAATATTTGCACTTTGCTACCACAAAGATGCTACCATAAATTACCATAAATTTACCATAGCAAAAATAGACCGAGTGTTTGTTCGATAGTGAAGATCGGGTAGAAGAGGAGCAGATAGAAAAGGAAAGCCGTTGCCGTATATTTTTTCCCCTTTCTGATTCACGCAATTGTCTCTTCCCCCTTAACGGCGACTCTTGTCCTTCGTTTCCTTCTATGTGATCTTCAGATTCTACCTCCATTTTTTCTATGTCCATGCATGTCACTGAATGCAAAAGTACGAGTGTCGCTAAATGGGACAGAGAGATTCAAGCATTGTGTACTAATCTCTCTATTTTCATTTTTTTTCTTTCCAGAAGAAATGAAAGACTCGCGATGCTGCTCAATCACGTTGGATCGTAAGGCTGCTCGATCGCGAATGCTCGAGTGAGCGTGGTGACATCACCTGACAGGTTACACCCGCGTGGTGCGGAGCGGTCATCGTGCATTCCATGGGATCGTGAACCATGATAGCACATTTCCAATTGAAAGGCCTCCAAGAACGTGGCTCCTTCACACAAAGAAAAGAGAAGTCGATCGGTGCGTCTTACATGTGTTGCGACAGCCCCTTTATAAATGTTTAAATTTTTTTTTTATGTGTCAAGTCTCGCAGAATTTTTGCTGCACTACAAGATAAGAATTAAGAGAAAGGAATAAAGAAAAAAAGAAAGAGAGAGAGAGAGATCAATAACAGCTGAATTTAGAAAAGATTTCCAGATTTTACGAGCATTAATTCTTTTTGAGTACATCTTGATCTAAATTTTATTGATTAATATAAATTAATTTGATTTAATTAATATAGCTCAATGTAGAGATTTATTGACCTTTTCGTAACTTTTCACATTGAGAGAAATTGTTTGGTAGAATAGTGATCAAATGAATTTTATAGTTACTGGTAACAAAAACTTAGTTACATTTAACAAAACTTTTTGTAATTTGTTGTATGAAAATAATTATTTGGTTAAGGCTACAAATTGTTTGGTCAAAACAACTATTATATTTAGTAACTATCAGTATAAAATTCATTTGATCACTATTCAACCAAACTTTGGTTGATTTTATCAAACATTTCTCTCACAATCAGTGCATAACTCGTTCTCGTAAGATACATAGAGGTAGATTTTAAGCGTAGGCTAAGGTATGGATGAGTGAGTTAAGAAACAAATGTAAATCAAGTCCCTTCTTAGCTAAATTTTGTAAAGCTGGAATAATAAATTATCTATTTATCTATCACAACTCGTTCTCGTTTTCAAACATTAAATTGTATCGAATTAAATTAGAGATACGATGGGATTTTTCGTGCTAGATCGCATGCATAGTCTATTACTAGAAATTCTGTGTGCTGTGTGGTGTAATTCTAGTAATTAACTAAATCGCATCGTGTCATTCTATCTTTAAAAACTCGATACCAACTTAAGCCTTAATTGTGCCAAACGTGATAGAAGTTTAAGATCTCGGATGGAGAGAGATCAATCGCATTAACCCAATAAACAGACAATATTTTTAAACGTTTTTTTAATGTTTTTTAAATGAAATTTTATTAAAAAGACATTTATAAAATATTGTCTGCTCATTGGGAAGGAGCATTCTGTTTTACTCTTGATGCATATGTTGCATCATTATCTTTGTTATTCCTCAAATATTAAACAAGAATAATTGATGCATTATGCGCATCACATGTAAAACGGAATGCATTTTTAGTCGGTTGGCCGAATTATTTAATTGCGATTATCAATTCTTTCTCCGTCCGAGATTTTCTGAGAAAAACCACGTAAAGCAAGTGTAAAGCGTACGTAGATTAGAACGTAAAAAGCGTATGGTAAAAGTGATGAAATCGAACTATTTAAGAAGTATAGATCGGAACGTTAGGAAGTATGTAACGCTGTGAGATTCTTCTGACGAAAATAGGAAGATTCTTGAAGCTTAATGACGAAAAAACTTTCCTATTTTCGCCACACAGAAAAAAATTAGTACCAAATTAACAATTCATTTTTTTTATATATAAGCAAAAATATAAAATTTTCTTGGAAGAATTTACAATCTTAAACAGACAGAAATTTGATTTCTTTATATAAGCAAATAATGTCTGTTTAAGAGTATAAATTCTTCCAAGATTTTATATTCTTGCTTATATATGAAATAATGAATTGTTGATTTGATACTCATTTTTTTCTGTACAGGATCTCGCAATGATTTCCAGCGTCGCAGACACTAGACATTAAAATTGCACTTGGAAGAGCACATAGCTTCTTCGGAAGACATTTCTCGGATTGCATAACCCAGAACAATCGCGGCAGATTCCCGGAAAAAAATCGATATCGTCGGGTCGCTGTGTCACGCGGATTCGCTGACGATCAACGAGCGATGCGTCCGGATGAAGTCTTCATCGGCCGTGAACACAATTGAATAAGGTCGGTGGGACTTTCGTCCGTTTGCAGAACTCGCCAAACGACTGTCAAAAATTTCAATTCGATAGAATTCAAGAAGACCAACGCCTCCAATTTTCAACAAACGAAGAATTATCTTCGATTCTCGAGCGAATGCATCTGTGAAGCAGATTTTCTTAAAAAAAAAAATAAAAAAAAAGATCGACGAGGCAAACAATGATGTAGAATAAATCAATATTCACTTAAAGTTGAAAGATGGCAAATAATGGAACTATGAAAGCTGCTAAAAAAGAATTTTACAATATGGCTCCATTAAACATTAAGTTTGTTTCTTTATAGCTGAAAGTGTACATTTTTTAAAATAGTGTGCATTTAAAATGAAATAATTATGTTCAAAATTTAGCAAAAGTAAGAAAGAAAATTCTAATGCGGACCAATACAGGAATAGAAAAAGCTATAAAGAATAATGCCCGTATCAGACTTAGAGATTGAGATTGAGATTGGAATTTGACCAATTAAAGCAAACTTCATTAAACTTCAGATGATTTTTTTTTCTTCCAATTGGTTAAATTCCAAATCTCAATCTTTAGTCTGATATGGACATAAAATTATTTTAATTGCTATAGTGCAGATGCATGCGCATAATGCGTGATCGAATCAAAATTCACTCTTAATCAATGACTTTTAGCATCGTGCGCTATAAGATAATTGTACTGTAGTGCAGATCGAACGAAGGAATCGATTCTGTAACTTAATCCTTAGGACAGAAATGTGACAAGTGTAATGTGCTAGAAAAGATATCTCGAACAAATTTTTATTTTGCCTTTTTTTCCACAAAATCGCCAAAATGTAACAGGCAATTTTCCTGATTATATCATAATTACGCAATTTTTTCAATATTTTAATAATTTAATTGAATAAAAATTTCTTTCTGATAGAGTTTTTCATAATCTTTTCTGTCGATTCTTAATTTATAATTTATAATTTATAATTTATAAATTGTATCTGTGATTATTTATCATGATCTGAAGAAATACATTTTTCAATATTCACTATTTTTTCAATATTTTAATAATTACCCAATTTTTTCAATATTTTAATAATTTAATTGAATAAAAATTTCTTTCTGATAGAGATTTTCATCATCTTTCCTGTCGATTCTTAATTTATAATTTATAATTTATAATTTATAATTTATAAATTGTATCTATGATTATTTATCATGATCTGAAGAAATATATTTACAGATTGTATACATTTACAGCATCTTCACATAAACAAAATTCAAATTAAATTCTCGTTTCCTCGCTTCGACCTTTGATACCGTGAAAGTCAGCACGCTTTGAAAACATTTCGTATGTTACTAAAAATATATTCAGTAAACTGTATAAAAGCGGGAGAATATTGTAGAGGGGGAAAAAAAGAAAAGAAAATTTCAAGATTTATCGCGACCTCTCACTCTAGACCGGTATCACTTTGCCAGAGAAACGATCGTTCTCATGGTACACGCGGCTCTCACGCGACCAATGACTGATGATAAACATATTGTAGGTGACACGTCACAAGGGATCGTATTATATTCGATGACCTCTCTGCCGATCGACAGTTTGTAACTGCTTAACGATCGATTCGAACGTGTCCTCTAAGAGAGTCTCTCATTGTCTGTCGCGCCGTTCATTTGTCTTCGTGATTCTAATATCGGAGTATAGTGTTTCTTCGGTATTCACGAAAATGAGTGAAAAATTGCCAACGCCTGCCATGAAATCCGTCGGTGTTCGAGAATCAAAGAACACCGCATCGAAAGAAGCTTGCAAGAAGAAGGAGGAAACGCCGAGCACAAAGAAAGAGAATACCGAGATGATGAAGAAAGTAAAAGAAACGCACGAGGTGAAAACTTCTCAAAGTATCAAGACGTCTAAACTTTTCACCTTCAGCAAATCTGAGGCTCCTAAAACTACAGAAATATCCAAGGCTACGTCCGAAATATCTGTCTCCAAGCCTGATGATTCTAAAGCTAACGAAGTCTGCCACGTACTCAAAGATATATCCAAAATATCCACCTCCACGAAATTTGAAGCTTCTAAAGTTCCGGAAGTAGGCCAAATGCTCAAGAATACGTGCGAAATGTCCATCTCCAAAACACCTGATGATTCTGATAAAGCTAAAGAGGTATGCCAAGTGCTCAAGGATACGTGCGAAATATCCATCTCCAAAAAACCTGATGATTCTGATAAAGCTAAAGAGATATGCCAAGTGCTCAAGAATACGTCCAAAGATACGTCCACTTCCATGAAACTCGAGACTTCTAAAGTTCCGGAAGTAGGCCAAATACTCAAGAATACGTGCGAAATGTCCATCTCCAAAACACCTGATGATTCTGATAAAGCTAAAGAGGTATGCCAAGTGCTCAAGGATACGTGCGAAATATCCATCTCCAAAAAACCTGATGATTCTGATAAAGCTAAAGAGATATGCCAAGTGCTCAAGAATACGTCCAAAGATACGTCCACTTCCATGAAACTCGAGACTTCTAAAGTTCCGGAAGTAGGCCAAATACTCAAGAATACGTGCGAAATGTCCATCTCCAAAACACCTGATGATTCTGATAAAGCTAAAGAGGTATGCCAAGTGCTCAAGGATACGTCCAAAGACACATCCATCTCCATGAAACTCAAGACTTCTAAAGTTCTGGAAGTAGACGAAACGCCTAAGACCACGTCCGAAATGTTCACCTACAAAAAATCTGATGATTCTGATAAAGCTAAGGAGGTACTCCAGGATACGTCCAAAGATATGTTCATTTCCACGAAATTTGATGCTTCTAAAATAAGTCATATCTCAGAAATAGGCGAACTAGTCACCTCCAAAAAACCTGAAGATTCTGATAAAGCTAAAGAGATATGCCAAGTGCTCGAGGATACATCCAAAGATACGTCCACCTCCACAAAATTTAAGGCTTCTAAAGTTCCGGGAATAGACCAAACACCTAAGACCACGTCCGAAATGTCCACCTCCAAAAAACCTGAAGATTCTGATAAAGCTAAAGAGGTATGCCAAGTGCTCGAGGATACATCCAAAGATACATCCACCTCCACAAAATTTAAGGCTTCTAAAGTTCCGGGAATAGACCAAATGCCTAAGACCACGTCCGAAATGTCCACCTACAAAAAATCTGATGATTCTGATAAAGCTAAAGAGGTATGCCAAGTACTCCAGGATACGTCCAAAGATACGTCCACCTCCACGAAACTTGAGGCTCCTAAAGTTCCGCAAGTAGACCAAACACCTAAGACTACATTCGAAATGTCCATCTCTAAAAAGTCTGATGAAGCTAAAGAAGTATGCCACGTGCTCGAGGATATGTCCAAAAATACGTCCACCTCCACGAAACTTGAGGCGTCTAAAGTTCCGGAAGTAGTCCAAACGCCCAAGACTACATCCAAAATGTCCGCCTCCGAAAAGCCTGATGTCTCTGATAAAGCTAAAGGAATATTCCAAGTGATTATGGAGTCGTCCGGATTATTCAGCTCTAGGAAACTTGAAGCTTCTGAAGTTCCGAAAGTAGATCAAGTGCCCAAGACTAAATCCGAAAAATCCACCTTCCCGCAACTTGAGACTTCTAAAGCTCCGGAAGAAAATATTTTCCAAGTGCCTTCGCTCGAAGAAACCATCTCCATCGTACCTCCGTCTTCTAAAAGTCAAGTTCCAGAAAGACCTGAAGCTACATCCACTTCCACCAATCTTGAAGAACGAAATGTTCCTGAAGTATGCCAAAAGCTGCAGACTACATCCGAAACTTCCAAATTACATGAAGTTCCAGAAGTTCCAGAAGTTCTAGAAGCTTTAAAAGTACGTTTTTAGATAGATAATTTTTTAACTTAGAGATTCGAAAAAGTTAAAAATTATGTATTTTAAAATAATTTAAAAATAACTAGTTGAAGTTATAAACTAAATCATTTAAAAATAATTTAGTTAAGTTAAAAATTATTAAATTTTTAACTTAATTATTTAACTTTTAATTTTATTTTTTAACTAGTTACAATCCGCCCCTGCATCCGAGTCTACTACAATATGCATCTCTAAATCTAAAGATGAGACAAAATCCGTGAAAGATGTTAAGGATGATGATTCAGAAAATCTTTCTAAAAAATTGGTAGAGTATTCTCTCAAGGATGCGAAGGATACTGAAGTTGACGACGTCGGCAAAATAGTAATGATACCCATCGAACAAGCTGTAAGTTTTTTTTTTTTTTTTCAAATCACTTGCAAACATAATTGAATAAATTGGCATAAATGACAAAGAAATAAATAAAACTTTAAATTGATTAGATTTTAATAATTTATACGCAATCACAAAATTCATAATTATTTACTTGTTGAAATTCTAAAATATAAAATTCTAAATTCTAAAATTTAGATTTAAAAAATCAATTTTAAAGTTAAATAAATTCGAAGCGTTTAATTCCATAAAATTAAATTTTTTCGAAATGCTTAAAATTATTATTTTGAGCGGTTATCTCAGTGAAATTCTGCGTTTATAAATCATCGCGAATTTAAATTATCGGCTAATAATAACTTTTGCAGTTTTCTGTCCACATAATTCTCTATTTTTTTAACTTTATTCTGACAATGTTGAATTTTCCTTCCCAAGATAAATTTAATTCAATTTCTTACGTATAAATTTATTTACAAATTGAAGTTAAGATAGACATTAACTAAAGTTTTGAATATTTAAGATGTCGAAGATATCACCTCGACAGATGAATATGTTGCAACATAAACGTTGGCCGCCCTTATCAGCGCCGAATTTAAAGGAACATCCTTTAATCCTGGCATCATATCGTATGGTGCCCTCACTACCGATTCAACTCTTCGAGGTACTCGCGGAAATAATCGAAGTTGTTACGAAAAAGCCAGTTGTCTTGCTACATGAGACCAGACTCAACCGACAAATCCCAGAATTCGTTGATATAGGTACGTCTAAACGGATTTCTAGGTAAATATTTTATTATTCTAGAATGTAAACGAATACAAAATTTCATATCTGAAGGTCAATTAAATATTATCTTTCAAAAGTTAGGAGATTATATGTTATAAGAGCTATTGCATAATTCTTATTTACATCTAATAATTGAAGACAGAATAACGCAATATTTCTGATAGTAATTAGTACGCTTACCAGACAATCTAAATTTTTTTCTTATGTTTATGTTTTATCTTTTAAACATCTTTATGCCCTTCGCGATTTTTTAAAATTATGATAATCTTTTATTTTAATGCAGATAAAAAGTTTGGAAATTGAGAATTATTCGACATTCACGGCGGAGAAAAAAAGCGCGCACATCATCCTGTTAGAAAATATAATAGTATTAATAAAAAAAGATAGAAATTTGATCTTTTAATTTATTTATTTTTGCAGCTGTCATGCCAGCGTACGAAAGTTGGAAAGATGGTGTGCTCTTACCTGCAAGCTTCGTCTTCGAGCATCATCTAAATAAAAATATGTCGCCTCATGTGTACGCCGATATAATCGTTCAATCTCCAACACCTACGTATTGTAAAGTAAATAAATTTAACATTCTTAATTAATTTTCTTATTCCTTCTAGTCAATAATTAATATATTTTTAATTAATAAATTGTGCATTTAATTGAAAACAATTGTAGTAAACAACAGTATAAGTTTTTTTAAACGTAACTTTGAGATGTTGACATTAATTGTAGGAGATTCTGAGTTATCGAGGACATAAGTGCGTTCTTGCGCAAAGACGGGGCCAATTTACCGCCGCCGGAACGCTGTGCAAACATTTATACGCGAAAGGCGAAAACCTTTTATTTTTTAGCAATATAATAGGTCAGTTAAAAATAATATACCTGTGATTAGACGATTATTATTATTTATTTTCATTAAGATCTTCACTATAACTACATCAGACATTTAAAAATAAATGCTAAATTAAAGAAATGATAATAGAAAAAAAAATATTTCGTTGAGTGAATTTCAATTATTAAATAATGTTGATTTATCGTATATTTCTTATGAATCAAAATAATTTTTTTAAATAGATTTTTTTTAAGTGGACACAAAGTTTTTTACCTTTCTAATTACTTTTCCAATTATCAGAAACTAAGACGGAGCTCGAAGTACTGGAAATGATGGCCGACAGACGAGCGGATTTAGCAATTCTGGAATCACCAGTGATCAGATGCAACAAGCACAATGTATCCGGTGTGGAATCTCTCAACATCTTCACCAGTTTGGGACCCTTGCCGCCCTACCGCATTATGATCAAAACATCGCTAGGTATCTTTCTATGTTAGAACAGATTTTCTTAAAGATTAACGCTAAAAGGATTTCGAGTAGAATGCTCTCTCACTTTCACGGCTAATAAAAAAATAATACAGAAAAACGATAATTCATGAAAAAAAAAGAATTCAAATAAAAACTTTTTGAAAATCTATAAATGAAGTAAAGAAACAATAAGCGCTGTTAAAAATAAAAATTAAAAGATCCTTTTAACGTTTAAAATAGGAAAGAATGAAACAAAGATGAGAATATCTGCAGAATATATATTGTTTTTAATTTTATTTTTCACTTTATTTCTCTTTGTTAATATATCTTTTTCGTATTTTATTTAGAAGATAAAATATCTGAACCGCTTACAAACTATCTGCTGGATGTAACCAAGCAGATGGACTGGCTAGACAGACTGCTTCCCTTCGGCATCAAAGGTTTTGCTAGGAACTCGACAAATAACTATAAGCCTGAGAAAATTAATATATTGAAAAATGTACCTTATTATTAAAATTATTTTAGACTTCTGCCTTTTAGCATTCTTACTTCTATTTTAAACAGATATACATATATACGTATTCTTTTTTTGTTTCAATATAATATTCTTTATTAAATCTAAATAAATACAATAATTTGCAAATTTATCTTCAATTTATATATATATAAATGATTTATTGAGAAAAAGTTTTCTTTTTCTCTTCCACCTATTCTTCCTTTTTCTCATCCAATTTTACTTCTTTTCCGCGAAGACACACAATCCGTCTTATTCCCATTCGATTCGCTCGATATACATAGCACATAAAGTATTATCAAAATCCACTTTATAAATTGTATAATGCGTCTGGAACATACGGTATAAATAATAATTCGGTGAGACTTGCATTCCGATGGGCATTTGATTTTTTCTTGATGCGTAAAATCACTTTCAAATAATGCCCGAAACAATTTGAAACTTTCGTCATGTATGATTAAAACAATTCAAGTATATTTCGTAGCCCATCGCTAGATTTGTACAGCAGGTATCAGTCTACATTTAAATCATTCGTATTCCAATGGGTATTTGATTTTCTCTTGTCCGTACTTTTTGAGTAATTCTGTTTGTAAACAAAATTTAGAATTGTTTCGATTCATTACTTGAAGGATTTCTTATAAATCTTGGACTACTTAACAATAAATAAAAGTATGGTATTATTTCAACTTTAAACAAAAATGGTATTCTCTAAACCTCTCATGAATTTTAGAAAAATATTGGCATTTTTAAACTCTAGGTTTTAAACTTGAATTTTCAAAATTTAAAAAGTTTTTCTTGAAACTGTCGTATTTTTCTCAGGATGCATAAAATCACTTTCAAATAATGCTCGAAACAATTTGAAACTTTCGTCATGTATGATTAAAACAATTTAAGTATGTTTCACAGCCCATCGATAGATTCATGTAACAGATATCAGTCTACATTTAAATTACTACATGAGGTTGATTCTATGATAAATCACAAAAAGTTAGGCGGAAGCATTCCGTCGGCAAGACGTATGGTACCGTTCGTTAGGACGTTGTTCAGAAACTCCTCCAGACGTACCAGAGGTCCGCCACCACCTCCCGCGACATTACGCATACGTGGAAAATAATGCTCCATCAGTAACGTCAACAATTTATGGAATTGCTTTGGATAAGCGGTCCACAATACGTTACCGGCGACCTCGAGCATGTCCAATATCAAAGTCGCGCATAAATCACAAATATCAGCCCGTGGTTCTGAAAATTGAAAGCACAAATTTTTGTCGTATGTAATACTTAACTTGTACCCTTGCATATTGTAAAGATTTTACTGTTTTACTGTTAAGCTGTAATACTTTATTTTAGTATCTTTTAACATATTACAAAATTTTATTGTATATTATTAAACTTTTTATTTTATTTTATACCTATTTCGTTTTATATTTTTATATATACTTTCATATTTTTCAGAGTATAGTATATACGTGTGTGTATATGTATATATATATATAGAGAGAGAGAGAGAGAGAGAGAGAATCTTTGTTATAGATTTTCGATAAATGTATAGATCCTATCTTTTCAATTTTTGGCAAAAACAGTTTTGCAGTACAGAATATCAATATTCATGTTTTATTATTGGTAATGCGCTTACCAATATTCATAACAGCTGACAGCCATCTCCAGGCGTGCTCAAGACCATAGGGATGAATCTTGGTGATACCCTTTCGCTGTCTCGTAACGGTGATCGACGCATATAATCTCATCAATCCTGACATTCTCTTTAGGAACTTGTCCTGCTTCTCGACAGTACCGTCTTCAGAATATTTACAGCCAAGAGATTTGTAATAATCTTCATTGGACTGACCCTCTTGTTGCTGCAGGAAAAGTGGCACGGTGAACGGACATGCCTCATGAAGATGCGCCAGGAACAGTTCGCCAAAGTCTGGATGATCGTTCCAGAGAGCCACGACAATCATTGCTACAGGGAATGCCATTTCCGGCTTACTGGACACCAACGTCTCGCCTTGACTCTAGATATTGAAAATATTCATTGAAAATTTATTTAAAATAGAATGCATTTCAATTAAAATAAAAAACATAATAAAATAATTTGATTACAATATAGATTAACTTTTATATAATTTAACGTTTATTAAATAAATTTTCTCTGCTTCTGAATCAGAAAGAAAAGAGATTGATAATGAGCATCTCATACATAAATTGAAAATATTTCCTACAGTTATAAATTTTAAAAAGCTGCATATAGATATACATACGACTATCTTTTTTGCTAAATGATTCTTGCAGAAGATCACTCCTTGCGGATGTTGCGTCACATTGGGAGACAATTTTCCAATCAGAAGATTTTGTAGCCTATCATATTTGTCTCTCAAGTGTTGCTCGCTTACGCTGGAAATCGCGTTTACAGGGATATTGATCGCCTTTTGGCACTCAAAGCGGAATTTTTTTGTAGCAGCTGATTGTAAAAGATCCTTGCAAGTTTCTCTGTAAAGTTTCAAAATTTGTTGACTCCTGGCATAAATCTGCAATGATTCCTGATCAGCGTACTCGAAGAAATTTCCTATAAATTTATAACATCATGAATGCATTAATTAATTAATCTTTTTACTTAGAAATTTAAATTTAGATAGAAAATTAAATTATATTAGGTTTAATTAATCTTAGAATATAAATATAGACTGGAATAAAATATTGCAAATAAATAAAATTTAAACACTAAAAAACATTTAAAATGCTTTTGATGTATTGGCTTTTGGAGATCTTAATGTACCTTTTTTGCACGCAGAATCTTTAACTGCTTTTTCCGACTTGAGATCAGATATGGACGGTGTGACTGATTCATTAACTGATGCTACCACTACATCTTGATTCGTTATCACGGAACTTTGATCTTCCTTGTTTTCCACAGCATTGCTTTCGTTTGATTGTCGAGAAGGCAACGTATCATTAACTGGGACATTGTCTGTCTCCTCAACTGACTGTATTTCGCTCGCAGCTTGGGCTTTGCGAGCTAATTCCGCTTCGTATTGAGCATTTATTTTTTCTACATTTCATAACAAAACATCTTTATTGTAAGTTCAAGATAAAAAGATTGTTTGAAAAAAAATTACAAACCTGTTTCTATACGAAATATATTCAATAGATCGTCCAAATGACAAACTAAAGTCTTGATAGCGTTTACATCCGACGCCACCAATTCTCCTTTCTACAAAGGGAAGAAGAATATCAATTATTATATATATTATTTACAAATTATTAAGCAAGCTTTATGTAACAATTTGCAGAATATTTTGGAAAAGGACTAAAAATTCATGATAATCTCTTTTCAGTCAATAAATGTGACTCGAAATTTAACAAAAATATCCATAAATTTTTAATTTGATCACAATAATTTTTTGTTTTTTCGATAATTACTCTGATTTTGTCATCTAAAGTTTCGATTCCTTGGATGAGATCTTTTATTCTTGCGATATGTGTTGTGGAGATCACACTGAATGCTTGCTGATCTTTACAGGTCTTTGGTAATGCCACAAGATCGCAGTACTTGGCCGTGAACTGGTCCCGATAGACTAGTACGACCTTTGCCAATTCCTCTTCTTTCATCCGTCTGCGATATTCCTCCATTTCTCGTTTATGTTTCTCTTTCTGCTCTTGAACCCGCTGCTCTTGCAATTGTCTCTTGATCTCTTCCTGTTCCGCTATTCGCTCCTCCTCAGCCAGGAAGTACGCCAGCTTCTCCTCACTCCGGCGTTCGCGTTCGCGTGCCATCGACGATCGTGAGTTTGCCATTTGTTCCTGAATGACACGAGCATTCTCCTTCATATGCTGAATACGACGCTGCATTTCTTTCTACAACATAAAAAATAATCAGTGCCAATCAATAGACAAGTTCAAGCTGGCAAAGCAGTTAGGCCTATTCACCGAGCGATTAAACATGATTGATTGGTTACACAGGAAAGAACTCATGTTAATCGCTAAGTGAACAGACTTAGTTACTTTGCGGACTTAAAACTCAATGTAATATTGTCATTAATTATATATTTAATAAAATTTCATTACAAGGATATGCTCATCTCAAATCACTCGTCTATTCAAAATCTAATCTGTCAATTATTTATAATCTTTGTTAATAGCTTCATTGAAATTATATTTACCTCAAATATATTACTCATTTTTAGATATTCCAATAACATGCATAATTTTTAGATATTCCAATTACATGAAAATTACATGAAAAGTATAATGTTAAATAAAAATTACAGAACTATATTGACATATTTTTTTATATATCTATTACTTATATATGATTTTATAGTAAATCAAGGTACCCTGACTTCTTCTTTTCTTTGCAGCTCGGTCTCCAGCAGAATCTTCTTCACGGAAAAGTGAATACCGTTTTGTGTGGATACCATATTGAGTTTAGGACTGGAACTATTAGGTCTCTGCGGACTTTTAATATTACAAGAATTTTGCTCGTTCTCAATGTTACCCGCTTTGTCAGAAGTCTCCTCAGATAGGGCCGATTGGGGTCCGATTGTAATGCGATCCATCTTCGTGGTTGCCGATATACGCGACGCTTTCTCCAACACGGATACCTTGAGGCGAGCAAAATCCGATGTGATGTCCATGTTGTTTGCCTGTTTAAAATAGTTGCACTTGAATTTAAAGTCACTAAAAACAAGGCCAAGATTTCTTGACCTCTCATTGAAAAGTTAGAGTAATAGACCAGTCGTTAGGCAAAACTTTGGGTACAAACTGAGCAACAAGAATGCAGCTATGAATAAACACAAGTAGAGCCTTCGCATTGTTATTAATTCTAATTTATCTTAAGGAGAACTTGATTCAGGATTCGTTGAACAATACAACAACATAACACGTGGTGAACACAAAGATTTGCCTCCCAAAGTTTGTCTCAATTCCCACGCATGCAATCTTTTATAATTTAACTCATCAATCCAAGACAACGCATATATCGCGCGCGTTTTCTTGACTCACCTTATTGATTTCCGCTTTGCTTCTGTCCCAATGAAGTGACATGATTCTATTTATGCGGGATGAAAAAGATGTGTGATTATAAACCACCTCGCGAATCAAACTTGATCTAACCTAAATCTAGATCAGAGCGAGCGCATTTACGTCTAACTGCGATCGACGTTGTTGTGATGACGAGATTGACGAGCCGCACGTCGAGATCATCATCGCACTATTCGAGTGTCTTTATTGTTATTAATATCGCAACTTTCAGCAATACAACTCTTTAATTAACGGAGCAACTCACGGAGCAACCGACAGGAGGGAGTGCAGAGCAGTGCAGAGTGCACCAGAGTGCACTGGAGTACACAGAGTACACTAGCGCAGGCGCAGCGCGCAGCAGAAGCTGCAGAAAGAAGTGGTGAAATTGGGAGCAGAGAAAGGAACATTACATTAAATTTTGCTAGCGATTTTTAATAGTGTCCCAAATAGCACAAAATATTTATAAAATATTTACTAAATATTTATAATATTTATTTTAATAT
>QKQZ01049963.1:0-16511 GCA_003595255.1 Solenopsis fugax
CATCATCGTCTCGAATCTCCTCATCATCATCACCTACCTCAACTTCCGCGGTAAGATGAAATTCTTTGCATTCGCATCGTATATTTCAATATTATATAATATTTGCAATGTCGATTTTAGAATTATATTTATTGTTAGATAAACATGTACTTAAAATGCGCATATGCGTATACTCCCGTTTTCCCTGGCATATACACTTTTCTGTTAAAAAAATCGTATGAAAACAGTATGACTTCTTTATTAATGAAATAAATTATGGGCTACAATTAGTACATCAATTAATAATGTACATTTTTGCAAATTCGACAATTTTACAATTTTCCCATTCCTGAGTTTTACTGAATTAATTAGATTTGCATTCTTATTATAATGTTTGATTTGTATGATGTGAATTTCAACATTCTTCTAATGGTAAATACTTTAAAATATTTCCGATATACATTGTTTATATATAAATATTTTTTAATTTAAAAATATATTATTTTGTTAATTCAAAATCATATTACAAAAATTTACAGATGTTACAGATTTATATTATTATGTATTATTACATTTTAGATGTTAAATATTCGAATCTTGGATTTTTAGAATTTTGATATGTTTCCATTGGTATGGATCTTTAAAAATTTTGGAAATCTTAAAATTGATTAGTTCCTAATAATATTGACCTATACCAATAAAAAAAATAAACATAACGAATTTGTACCAGTAAACAAATAGGCGATAATAATGGCATTTTATATATTAAGAATATTTTATTTTCAGGCCCCTCCGAGGTGATAAACTACTATTTGCTATCACTCGCCTCGGCAGATCTTCTATGTGGTGTGTTGGTGGTTCCGCTCTCGGTGTATCCAGCATTGGTTCGAAGATGGGTCTACGGAGACATCGTGTGCCGACTCGTCGGTTACTTGGAAGTCACACTTTGGGCGGTATCAGTATACACCTTCATGTGGATCTCCGTGGATCGCTATCTGGCTATCAGGTATGTTACATAATATAACAGATATATTATGGTAACTATAACAGACATATTACGATTATATCACATATCTGGCATTAAATAGCAAGAAATAGTTATCATATATTGATATAATGCGTTAATACAAATCTTGTTATAATATATTCGTTACATATTATAGGTATGGTTGTTATTACATTAGACATTGTTATATTATTACTTTTAAATTGTAGCAGTTTTATTTTGCGAAACTTCACATCTAAGATTTGGAATTTGTAAGATCTTCCTACAGACGACTTCAAATTTGCGACTTTTGCAGGAAACCATTGAGATACGAGACAGTACAGACGAAAACCCGATGCCAATGCTGGATGGTCTTCACATGGATCAGCGTGGCGATGATGTGCTGCCCGCCCTTACTCGGTTTCAACAAACCGATCTTCGACCGCGAGGCCTTCATCTGCATGCTCGATTGGGGAAACATGGCCGCATATACCATCACGCTGTCCATTCTCGTATTGGGGCCGTCTGTCATCACCATCGTCTACACGTACTTCTACATATTCTCCATGATGAGGCGACTAAAGTCCGGCGTTCTAATCCACGACAAGGAGTATGCTACTGCGTTATCGGAAAATCTAAGCAATCCGAGTCACATTATGTCCTTCGTCCTAGTAATGACTTTTTGGATATCATGGGCGCCATATGCCGGGTTAAGGATATACACAGTCGTTAACGGATCTCCTCAGGTAATAATTTTTGCAACCTACTAAATTAATATTTGGAATTGAATCTTATAGGGCAAGGAGCCTAAATTTCATCTCCCCTCTTTCTTAAAATTAATAAACGAAACTTGTACAAATTCACATATTTATTTTGAAACTTTAACTCAAAAGTTCTGTAATCAAAATTTCGAAAAAGTTAACATAAACAAAATAAAATGTGAAAAATTAAAATGTCAAAACACCCAAAAAGATTGAAAAAATTCAATTTTTATATGTTCAGATAATTTTATGCATAAAAATATCAAAAATTAGTGTTTTAAGCTCTGCAAAAGATATAAATATTAGAAGGTATGAATCCATGTAAAAATCGCACAAAAATTTTTTGCGTGCAGCTCGAATGTTCGTACTTCATGATACCAATTAAAGCACCCAATATCCATCTGGGCTACGTTCCAAAACCGTACTATAGTAACTAAAAAGCTACTAATAGTTTACGTTATGTACGTTTATGCTATAACTTTTTAGTTATTATAGTATGGTTTTGGAACGCAGCCCTGAAATGTGTAGAAAGTAATCTATAATTTTGATGGTTTTCACAAATATGGAAAAGAGAATGTTACCGTGGGATTAAATTAGGTATTCCTAAAGGGGTCAAATTAGGCGCGGAGGTCAACTTTGAGTGCTTTACTCTAAACATAAATCTACTATAACTACTACTACTACTAATAATAATAAAATATAGACTAACATGAGAAAACATTTCTAATAAGGAATAGCCTATTTGGTTATAGCTACATTTTCATGCTGATATTTCTTGTGATTCTTCATACATTTTCAAGCTCATCAAACTGTGCGTCGAATAAATTTTCGGTTTTAAATAGCAGTTCTAAAGTTCAACAAGAATAATAATATTACAATATTAAATTAATAATTAATTTAATAATAATGATACTAATAAACATCTATTATGACTATGATGTCAATAAGAACTCCTTCCTCTAAATACTATAATATACTGTAAATAATTTGTTGAGAAAAATAACATCTTGGCCAATAATCGAACTTGTACCTTCTGATTTTCAAGAACAGGTGACATATGAATTTACAATATGCTAATATTTTAAGATTACATATATATTTTTAAAATGCTTCGTAAATTTGACTACAACCTGTAGATTGAATTTGATAGTGTGATTATTTTTTCTGTCTTTTTAAGTTAATAATTGTGTATAAAAGACTAAATTATAAACATTTTATAAATATCATTAAATTATAAATAAATATCATTTAATAATGATAGCGTTATAGGATTAATTAATTATGTCTGGTATAAATGATACATGTAATTTTAATAGCATTAAATAACATTTCTCTATAAATAAATTTATTATATTACAAAGTAATAAATTTATTACTTTGTAATATAATAAATTTATTTATAGAGATCAATTGAAAAACTAAAGTCGTCTAATATCAAGCGCAATTTAAATAAAAAATAATATTTAAATTGTGTTTTAATGACTTTTTCTAATTAAGTATCTATAAAATTTGATTAATATAACAGCTACTTTTAATTATGGCAAAGAATAATAAAATTTATACATATTTTCATTTTGCTGGTGAGATAACATACTTCCATTGAAGTTATTATAAAAATTGTTTTCTTTTTTTTGAGAAAAACGATTGGTATTAGGACGGCTGTAATGACACTCGCTTGACATTGATATGATCTAAAAATAACTTTGAACTTTGTGAAAAGAGGCATTGAAAATGAGACGATTAAAAATGTAGGTCGGCACGTTTGTAAAGCAAAGTAGGTTAATAGAGAATGCTAGTAAGCGTAAGAAGTTCGCATGCAAGAGCATACTTCATGTAACACTTCTAGAAGAGAGAAGATATAAAATATAAAATATTTCTCTCATATTTACTTGTGCGTGACATGTTCTATTTTTAATATACCTGAAACTTTATTTCTCTGTTATTAAAATTTTTATCACATGCCTATTAATTACTAATACTTGGAATTATTTAATGATTTGTCTCAAGAGCGTTTAATAAAATGCAAAAAATAAGTCAATCAGGATTTTTGAATTGCGAAAAGAAATAATAGGAAATATTAATAAAGAAAGAGAATCCTGTTCATAAATTATATGAGAGGAGATCCACTTGTAAGTATCTGTTAGTATTTCTAATCTAATCTTATTTTATTCAACCATAGGTGCCGTTTTTACACTTTGCCGTGGTGTGGCTGGGAGTCACAAACAGCTTTTGGAAAGCGGTTGTGCTCAGCACACTAAGCCCCCAATTCCGATTGGCCGTGCGAGTGCTCTGTCTCACCATATGCTGTCGGCACATGCGACTTCCGCCGGAACTCCTCGGCCTCGACGACGACGACTAACGTCACATCGACTACGTCTACGAGCAACAACGCTTATATCGCGTTTTGTTCTACTACGACGCGTTCTTAAGAAGTCGCTTTCACCTCTATTCAAGGATCGTCCTCGCATCTTGGCACCACTCGCAAGACGGTTTCTTAAAGCTTCGCTCTCTGACACAGGAATGAATAAAGATCGCAATTAATAAATATATTAATATGGGTTATTAGTTTATGTAGTCAAAATAAAATAAATGATTTAAATAGTAATAAAAAGAGTACCATTTAGTGGCCATTAATTAACAAGATAAATATTATGTGATATTAAGAAGGATTTTGAAATATGAACATTTCTAAGCGTGAAAATAAAATTTTGTGGACTTTCAAGCGAGTAAAAAAAATATAGAGTAATAAATTTGATTTTAATCATAAAAGGTTAATATTTTTTTCAAAAAGAGAAATTTATATTTTATTATTTGCATTTAAATTGTATTTACATAATTGTATAAATGAAAATTTGTGTAATACATCATATTTTTTCCCGAAGAGAACGGCTTTCTGCAAAAAATGTTAAATTTTATCCGCTTGCGAAAGATTGATAAAACACTAAGAAAAATCATGAGTTTAAAGTACAAAGAGCAATTTTCTCAGATTTTGAAGAAAAATAAAAAGAAATTTTTAAAAGTTCTATTAATAACTTGCACTATCTTGCTCATTGCAACATCATAGAAACAATATCACAAAAGTGATTAAACATTCTCTATTAAAACTATTATATTAAATTAAGTCTCGCATCTCACAGATAAAATATAGACAGCTTACCTAGATTGAACTTTATAAATAATCAAAATTACAATCAATATCTAGCTTGTCCAATTTTCGATAAAAATCGCGACGGTTGATTTATATGAGAAAAGAAATAATGCGAAGTAATGAAAAAAAATGCGAGTGGTGCAACGAGTTAGCGAAATATTTTGCCGGCGGAATTCGGCGACTCCGCCGACGCGCGTCCATTTCTTTAAAATAATCTCGCTTCGCTCAAACACGCTAAAGTCCGTTAATTAGAAACCCGTTAATCGAAATGACTTTCTGCGCCGTACGAAGATAAAACGGGAGAATTGTTCTACGGTATTTGAAACTAATCATCGCCTAGTTTACGTCGTAAGATCACGCTCAATAAATGTCGTAGCAAATTATGCGAAAATCGTGAGTTAATGATTGTCGCGCAAGCAGGTTACAGATTCAATCATAAAATTGATTCATTAAACGACGCCGGAACAAATGCGGGGAGAGAAATTTAGTCAATTAACGGAGATGCCTCTATGAATGTGACGCGTCGTCGGCGACGAGTTTTGCGTCATCGAAGTGTCGTCGTGCCCGTAGAATACCCTCGATATAAAACAATCGAGTGCCGAGCGTGCAAACATTACGCTTTTTTAATGCGCTTCCTAGCCGCCGGCTTTCTATGCTCTTTCTCTTTCTTGTCGAAGAGCTACGAAACAATATATGAAATTAAAGAGTCTGCACATTATCATTGCTAATTCGCTTACTCCTTTTCTTATTGTTAGTACGCTTTGATTCTAACAAATATAGTATCGTAAATTGTAGTAAAATTATTAAAATGACATAACTTACTTGACTTATGAATATTTAAAAATATTAACAGCACGCTCGTAATAAAAAAGATAAGCCGGCAACTGTGAGTCTGCCAACTTATACGAACAAAAGTGAACTGCATGAAAAATTCTAATGTAGCTTGATAATTTCTATGATGAATATGAATCTCGAATAATTTTTTTTTCGCTCATCGAGACTCGCTTTCGTAACGTGTTAGCGAGAATCGATCGCTCAATTATTCGAATGACGGGCTTTTCGACAAGAAAAAGAAGATGCTTCTCTTAAAGATCTAGCTGGGCTCTCGTTGGCTTTCTTGATGAACTGCATTAACAAAATACCCTCCCCATGGAAATCAAAATATCGTCGTTTAATCTAACTCTTAATTTAGATCACATGCTAGTTTTACGGGCATTCTAACTCGGCGCCCGCTGTAAGCTTTATTACTAATCTTGTACTAAACGATATATACGAAATCGGTTAATAGATACTTTTTTGCATGAGAGCGTAAACTATTGCGTCCAATTTTCGCACGTCTACGTGAACCATGACAACTCGAGGCGCAATTTCGAATGTGTTTTGGATAGCTTATATACAATCCAACCAAAGTTGAAACTGGAATCGATATTCTATGGAATGGCAGATAAAAAGAAAAGCATATGCTACAGAAGGAAAACTCGATTTCGTAAAATACTTCCATAAAAAAGGGAAAACTTTTCGATTGCTTAAATTTAAAGCGTAGCGCAATCAGCGAGTGCGAATGCAAAACACAGACTACTAACTCAACTTACCTCTAATTTATAGACAAAAAGTTTTAATTATTTCGGTCTATTAAACAAAGATAAAGATATATGCGAACATTTATTAAAAATTAATTTGTTTATATACGTCTTTGAAAAATGGTGAAAAGAAGCGTAGTATTCGATCATTCTTGTAATAAAGAATGAAAATATAATATATACACTAAAATCAGAAGAACTTGTATGTTTATTTAAAATAATTATACTACTTGTTAAATTAAACGATGAAATTGTCCATAACAATCAGAAAATAAAAACATCTAAAATTTTTCATTTGACACATTGACATATAATATTGTCTGTGTTTTACAAGAAATTATAGGTTCCAATACAAGAAGAATTAACGAACGTGAACAGATTTTGTGACGTCTATTACGAATAGCATGGAATGCTAGAATTAGGCGTAGCTGAACTGCCACGTAACATCGCTAAAATGAAAAGCGAACAATGAAATTTGTCAAAGTTTCTTCGCTGTGCTCCTGAATAGTGTGCTCGCGTGGATGTGTGGGCGGGCCCTAATGTTTTCGATAAATATTAATTCTGTAAATGAGAATCTATATGCAAATCGGTGTCTAGAAAGTCTCAGCTTCTATTTTTTACTATAGACTCTAATGTATTTCATTCAAGTATAACTTTTCGCTAAGAAATTAATCCGATAGGAGTGTTTAATTGTTGTTTAATTCGTGACATTTAAAGCGTTAAACAAGCACGAAGGTGTTTTTATGTGAACGAAGAAAAGCAATCCGAAACATCTACTCGTTACTTTAAATACGGATTAAAAATACACTAAAAAAATAAAGCAATTTAAACTTGAAGCATTTATTTTTGTCACACAAAATGCTTTTTTGTTTCCGTAATTTATTATAAATATTTTAAATGTTCTAAAATAATAACATTTAAATTTTTATAATTCCTTGATTATTTATTTTAATATTTTTCTCAATTCGTAGTTCTCTCTCTCTCTCTCTCTCTCTCTCTCTCTCTTCCCTCTTTTCCTTTCCTCCTTCCATATACACAATTACAGTTTTTTATATTTAACATTATAACGGAATATATATTTCAAAAAATTGATGTACAAATTTTTAATTTGGTGGATAATTTTATTGAAAGATAAAAATTTATTGAGGGATTTATTTAACGTAACGAGAAGATGCTTTATGGTATTATAATGTCTTAATTGTACAATGGAATCAAACAAAACTATGAACTATTTTCTAGTTTGAGTGTTAGCTATATAAATCGGCTAAAAATCCGGTTAAAAAGTAACGCAAGTTCGACTACAATTTAAGGAAAATTTCGGGGAATGTTCAAACATTTCGACAGATGTAAATAAGGGTATAAAGTCTTATAAGGTATGTCAAGTCCTATGTTTTCGTATATTATCAGAAATTGTTATATAAGTTATTATCAATACAATAAGTAATGGTGATGTAATTACATAATGGAATACTTCAGTTCAACCGTGAAGACTTAATATCACACAACCGCATTACTTATTGTGCTGATAATAATACAAATAAAAATGATAAAAGTAAGCATAATCTGTGTTATTAACGCATACGTTTCCGGTCCCAAAAATGTTTCCCCAGAAAAATTCCATGTTTTCGAACTGCGATCATCATTTTCGGCCGGACTCGGCTATAACATGCTAACAAATTTTATTGCGAATTATCTCTTCGTACGTATAGAATTGCTCGTGATTCGGTTCTTTCGACCAGATCCGAATATCTAAGCTCTACTTCTGTATTCTAACGTCGCTGCTGCGCAGTGGTTCGAGATGATTATGTCTCAAAGGACCTCCTTCCCCCCTCTCTTTCTCTTTCACTCTTGACCGATAAAGTGTATACTTCGCTCTCTCTTACTCTATTATTCTAGCATTTACGATTAACACTAACATCGCAATAAACTTTTACGGCCGTTTAGATTTCAAAAGTCCTCAAATATTTGAAAAACTCTTAAACTTTTAAAATATGGCTCAATATTAATTAGGCATTGACTAAATTTTTGTTCAGTATTTCAGATAAAAATGTCGTTAAGAAATTACAAGAGATTTACAATCAATGATTTATATTAAATGATCAATTATATTTTACTTCAGACATGATATGAGATTTCCAACATCGACAAACTCGCATAAGATTTTTATAAACAATTTAATAAGCGAGATGATTGTTTCGAACAGGATATTTATAAATTGTACATAAATTTATTTATAATACAATAGTAATATTTATAAAGAATTTCTAAATAACAATTTTTATTTGAAATGAGGCTTACAATGATTCCATATAGTGATTTTAAAGTAAAATATTTAATTAAATTAATAATTAAATAAAATTCATTACAGATGATTTTTCTTCATATGCTTAATTGTTTTATGATTTTACCAAATGCCATAAAAACATGTACGCTATAAAAATAAATCTCGCGCCACTCTGCACACGCGAATTCGCCAAAATCGAGCAGTATTAAATTTTTCAGCAATTACGACATTCTAAACATGTGAAAGTCGCTCAAAAGGAAAATGAAGAATGGTTGCGCATGAGAAATTAAAATTTTAAAATGGAAAAAAAAACAAGAACCAGTCGTTCAAGTGGATTTGATTGTTGCGACCGATTGAAATGAATTTGTCGGTGACGAACAGAAAAGTTAATAGGTGACGAGAAGACGTAAGGAAGAATCGAAAAAAGATGATGAGCGAACAGAATTGGTCCCTGGCAGTTTCCCGGGCGGCCTTCATTATTAACGATTAATTACATTTTTGTACCTAGCTGTTAGTTTTTTGTACTAGTTTTGTAATGTATCTCACCAAGAGCGCGCTATTATTACATATTTTAACTGATTGTTCGCAAATGGGACGTTTTGATGGATCACACGTTTGCGATCATCTTGGTCGCGATCGATGATTTTCGCGTAGAATCGAGTTATATGCTTGGTGTGGTAACCATAAAAGTCGCATCACAGAAATGCTTATATCTGTTAATCTTCCGCAAATCGTAGAAAATTTGTATAAAAATAAAAGAATATTGTATTCAGTACAATAAATATATATTAAAATGTTATAAAACCTAAAAGTATACTTTTAATTAAAAATTACAATTTTAATTTAAATATAAAAGATTTATTAATATGTAACGTAAAGCAAACATAAAAAGATGTGTATTATAAAGATAATAAAATAAAAAAATTACAATTATATAACTACATATTGTCTAAAATTAATTTCTTTAATGTGATATGGATTTTCAATTCAATAGGTATTACAATTTGCGGAGGACTAATGAAAATCATCTTATTGTATCAACTTCTTTACACAAAAAATATATATATTTTTATTGACTAACGAGGCGTTTCTGTCGATGTTTATAGTAAATTTATCCTAGTATTGTTATGTTTTACGATTTTTATTTAAGATGTGTATATCAGCGATTGAGATTACCACATTTAGTATATGAGGTAGAAAGTGACGTCTTGAGAAATTATTTACAGATCAGGAATGCTTCGCGGTTTCAATCAGCGCAAAATCAACACATGGCGCAAGTTGCATTTTGCCGACTGTATGAGACGGTTTACAGACACACGCACACACACAATGTCAATTTTATATTATTTAATCGTTACATTTGTATCAAATAATATGTACAATTGTATGCGCATGTGAATAGTTGCTGCATTATGTAAATCAATAATGAATAACTGAAAGTTATTGCCAACTATAAACACTGCAGGACAATCTAACAATAAGAATGATAACAATAATCAGCAATGTTCCATGAGCGATTGAAGATCATATAATTTTGACAAATTAAATTTACAACGAAATCTTATTTTGAATTTAATTTTAAGAAAAAGGTACATTTCAAATTAATATTCTATTTACTTTATTACAAAATATCTAGTAGATGTAGAAAATTAAAATAATTATAAGAAATAAATTTTAATTGAATTTTTGATAAATAAGAGTAATATAAATACAACATTTTGTGTGTGAACGCAATGTATCGATAAATATTAGATAAATATATGTTTTACACGTTAGTACTTATGTTGTATAAATAAGCTCTGAATTTTGTAAGTGAAAGCTCTTGTTATTATATAGCTATTGTCTAATCTAAAAACTTAACGACATGTTTGTAAATCGTTTTATTTGCTCGTTAAAATGTTAACTCGTATGTAGGCAATCAAAATAGATTTAATAAGTGACACTTTTTAGGGCGGAAGCACTGTTAGAACGAAGTTAGTGTTAATCAATTCCAATAAACATGCAGAATATTATCTCGATATGTCTTTTAAAATTAATATTGATGGAATGATAGTGTAAACGTGCGACATGCATCCGTCTTAAAAATACTAATTTGTAACAGAAATGAAGAATATGCGCACGCGAATTGCCGTGGAAGCAATCCCGATCGGAAATGTAATGAACGTATTAGATATGTCATGATGATAAAGTGATATGACTTTAATGATAATGGTACAATATTAACGATTATTGTCCTAGAGATTAGTCTAGTGAAAGATATAAGATTACAATAATAAACAAAGAGGGCATAGACGCCGCATATTTCACTCGATATGAAACTCGATATTACTTGTATTATTTCTTCATAATTCCATCTTTGATCTCCTTCCTTTTTATTTAATTATGCTATGAACAATTAATTAAGAAGTAGCACTATTATTTAAATACATAAATGGATATAAATTTGATTAAATTATTTTATGTTGTTTTTAATTTCACGAGAAAGTTTCACATAGTTACATACTATCAAAATCCTTTTTATCATGATATTATTGATTATTATGGCACATTTTTATATTTAAAAATAAAATTAATGATATTTAAAAAGATTTATACTTACTAGTTCCTTTATATCAGTACTTTTATATTTAAAAAATTTTTTAAAAATTTTTTTCTGAAGTCACAAATTATTTATTTTATTAAAATAAAAAAATTATTTAGTACATAAATTAGTCATTATATTGATTTTTATTGTATAAATCCATTTTAACCTTTATTTCACGGATGCGAAATACAATTCATGTTAGAATGTGTCTGACCTGATACGAACTGGTACTACTTACTGATGAAGGAGGGGTTAGTGGAGGGGTTACTATACTTCAGTCAATACTAAACGTTAGTCGATACAGCTTGACAATATCTCCATTTGTCAGACTAAATTAAAAAAATAACGTGTAAGCAAAATTCATACGTAATAGTATCTTCAATTAACACTTATATCTAATATTTTATATAATTATTAATAATTAATTTTATATAAATTTTTTTTATAGATAAACAACAAAAATTGTAAGGTATGTACCAAAGATATCTCTTCTATCTTTATAGTTATGACAAATTTTTTATTAATATTTAACATATGAATTTCTTTTCTTCATACGAAATTTTGTCAAGAATTTAGATATGATTTGCTTCTATTTTACAAGTTTCTAATATTTTAATTATATATTATTTTAAAAGCATATAGTCAACTTGAATTTAAGTAAATATTGAGATTTTATTATTTAAATATAGAAGCTTTGTTTGAAAAAAGATTTTTATTTTTTATTCATTATTATTACCTTCTCATTTAAGGTAAAATTGAACTAGTTCTTGAACATATTGTATATAATACATAGTTATGTGACAAAAAAAAGTAAAGAAATTATATAGAATGTAAAGAAATTGCAGAAACAAAAGAACAACGAAAATTATTAGTAATAACTTTTATTATTATTAATTTTAAACAAAACCTTCAGTTTTTACTAACTAATTTTATATAGTACATACAATTTGAAATATATTATTATAAAATATATAATTTTATATATATTTTAACTGTATATTAACAGAAACTATAGTCTAACATATAGTATGACTAAATTTATAATATAAATGGCATGACTAAATTTATAATATAAATGGCATAACTAAATTTATTTTATTTTGTTTATTAATGTGATTACTATTAATTAAATTTTTAATTTTGCAATGTTTTCGAATCTTTAGTTTTTATTTCTATGACTTTTACTTTACATGTATACATGCGTGTATGTGTGTATGTATATAATATCAATTGACAAATGTCCTCAATGCATTGCACATTATTGATTGAAATAATAATCACAGTACTTCAAAGGCAGCTTTTGCAGCATAGTTTAATCAATAATTGTCTACGTTATTTTGCATTATTTCAGTTGCTTCTTAATAGCTGATAACGTCGGATCATTCGAATCAATTTGATGTTTTACTTTAAATCTTTCATTTAAGCTGTATCACACTTATTAATAATAAATGAAATCAAAGTTTATCTATTTTTTGAAATATATTATTTAACTTTGCAATATCTTTAGAACGAGTGATGGAAGAAAGAGGGAAAATGATAGATAGGACGGAAGAAGGAGAATGAATACCGACTAAAAGACGAAGAAACGCAGTTAATGTCGCATTACGGCACGGACTGCACAAGGACGTGCATCGTTTCGCAGTGTCTTTTCGCCAAAAAAAATTTTAGAAGATTTGCAACATGACGGAAACCAACGATGAAGCCAAAGTAAGCAAAATCGCGAAATGATGAGACTATTAATAACAGTTTTGAACCGTCTATTTATGAAAATGCCTTTGATAAGTATTATTGATTTATTCGAGTAATAGGCTTAGTTCCTACCGGTACCAAGACCAACGACCACCGATCACATTAACGCTTTTCAGTAATGTCTTTTTTCGTATAAATAGTATGAAATACTATCCAAGATGTACTTGCATTTGTTCAGATCTTGAGCGAAGTTGAACATATGCCCTTTTGCAAATTTACCGTAGAACCTGTCAAGAAGATTTATTTCCCAACTTTACGAAAGTTTGTAATATGCAACTTTATCTATTAAATCACCTCGCACGTGCCAAAATGGATTAATAAAATGCAGCGTGTGCACGTTGCACGTAATCGAACAAATTTTACATGGTGTAGATGCACGAAAAGCAATTGCGTGTGTCAGTCAGTTGAAAGAATTTGTGTAATGTTCCATTTGTATTCACTTCTAATTTTGCAATATACATGTCATATATTCAGATTTATATAAGCTAAATACGTTTTTCACTAAACAAGAAACATGAAAATAACATTTCAAATACTGATTTTATGTGCATTTTTTGAACATTTTAAAATAATATTACATAAACATTTCAAAAAGATTGATACATAATTTTTTTTAAATTATTGAAATGCTTTAAAAACATTTATCCAAGTCATGGTCAAAGTACGTTCATATTGATGTTGTATAAAGTTAAATATAACATATTTGAAAATGTTATATGTTATTGAACATCATTGTCATCATGTTACATATATAACGTGACAGTAATTATTTTAAACTTGTGAGTTTAAATAAATTCTGAGTTATAATATATGCTGCGCGCGGTATCTGTATCTACATCTGTATCTATAATTCGTGCTCCATTAATTTAGTTTTATGAAAACATTTATTATTACTATTAATTTCAAAACATTTTTCTAGAATATTTCACAAATTTACACAAATCAATTGACAACAAATGGAACATGAATATGATAAATACACTTGCAATTTTCGACATGATTACTACTGCTTTATGAGATTGATGATTGTATAATGACGAACTTAATGTAAATTCCAAACCAATAGCTATTTTTGGTTTCGGGTGTTACCAAATGATTTCCGAAATCGCTTCCGCGTGTTAGAATACTTATTATCTTGCTGTATTACGTGTTATCTATTATACGTAGATGTTTCCAAGCGTTTAACTCATACAATTTCATATATGTAAGCAATATAGTAGCTTGAATATGTGTGCATAATGATCTCACATCTTCGAAATGCGGCTAATGTTCACCGATTCGCAAAGAAAACACATCTATCATATAGTAATACTGACTATAATGATACTGACTATAGTAGTAGACGAGTAGAATCGCGTGGAAATTCCCACACGACACGAAATGCGTCGAAGGGCGGTGCCAGACACGAAACCGTGGCACTGTGAGCTATCCCCTCGCACCACCTCATACGCTCGCAGAAATTTGCTGAGCTTGAGGGTAGCTTTCAGGGCAACTTGCACTTCACTGTTCAGTCAGCTTTCAACCACGTGTCATTTTCTCTCTATTCCATCATGTTCGTACAAGGTCTCCAGCTCAAACAAAGATCGGATAATTCTGATCCTGGAGAGGATGGTAGCGACGAGGAAGGTCCTGAAGATGCTCTCCAGGTCAATCTTTCGCAAACGAAATTAGCTTGATATTTCTACGTATTCTGTGACATTTAGGATAAGAGAAAAAAAGATTGTTATTACAGTAATATACCATATTGTATGCAACAAGTATAGCGTAATATATAACATAATATAAAAAGATATATAATTATATTTTAATATATATACATATTTAATCATATTTTATATATATTTAATTTTTTATTGGAGGCCATCAATGTTAATGTGTATATTATTAGTTATAAATATTGAATTTTTGAATTTATAAATGAGTATAAATAAATATAAGTAAGTAAAAATTAATTCGTAATTATCTAATATTTAAATTTNTTATAAATGAGTATAAATAAATATAAGTAAGTAAAAATTAATTCGTAATTATCTAATATTTAAATTTGAACTTAACTAAACGTCATTAATAATGCAAAAAAGCTTTCTTACATTATTAACTTATTATAAACTTACTTAAAGAAATATCTGTTATACTGTGCTTACAGAAACGACGGGAAGAATGCGAGAGAAAAGCCAGACGGGGAGAGATGGACCCCCGTTTGGAATTCGCTTTTCAACTTTTAATGGACGCGACGCAGTTATCACGTCACGAAGTCATGGATCACGTTTTTGAAGATGACATGTTGGATGAAATTAATCAATTGTTTGTGCCGCACATGAGATCTACTCTTGTCTGGTACTATCAGGAGGTTGAGGAGCCAGAATCTCCGACTGATACGGTATAAAATTGATGATTGTTAAACAAGTAAAAACAGTAATAATTGTAAGAATTTCATTAAAGGTTCAGCCAAAGATTGTAGCTTCTAGACCAGCCCCAAATGCAACAGCATCAAAAGTGAAGGAACAAAAAGAATCAAAAGAGCCACCAAAGAAGAAGCTTTTTCTAACCGAGGGCTGGCAAGTGCCTTGCACAGGAATCTGTATTTATATGTTCAGGTAATTTAAAAGTGTAATGTTCGAATATAAAATATTAGGTGTATAAATAAGTTCTTTTTTCATAAAAGCCAAAACTTATTCACAAAAAGAGGTTTAATATTTGAAATAAGTTTCAAATATTAAATCTCTACTTTTTTTATTATAATTTTCTATGACTTTGTCCTATCTATAGTACAAGTAAAATACTCTCACAAAAAAACTTGGCAGTTTTTAATCGATAAAGTTTTCAAGACTTTTTCAGAGACTACTTTCACTATCTCAATGTATATCAGGTGATGTTGGGGCGATTGGAACAGATGGTAATTTGACGGAGTTAGGTCTGAAGAAAAATCTTCATAAAGGAAAATTTCCCAACTTAAAGTAACATCTTTCATTTTCTTTGCGGCATAAAGTCGAAGTTGTAATGTTGCAAAATAAAATCTGAAATAATTTTTTGCACGTTTTGTGAGTCACCAACACCTTCATTTAAAGCAAAACAAAGCATTTTTATGGTTTCAGTAGCATTACTTTTTTATGAAATGTGATGCCTCAGAAAAATACAGAGTCTCAAAGCTGTTTTTCGGACGCCCGAATCATGTTTATTGCTGTTTTTTGAAGGTATACCGTCAACTATTATAATGCTTCTTAAAGCTTAAGGTTGGCATTTTCATATCATCTTAGAGCAGGAAAAAATTTAAATTTGGACCAAAATTAGAAGACGTCAAAAGTAAAGGCACCGAACTTATTTATATACCTAATAGTATTATGATTATTAACCCTTAAACACGTAAGTGGGTCAGACAGACTCCATATGAAACTTCGAACCCTTTCTGTGTAAAGACGGACGAAAATAGGAGGTTCGGAC
>QKQZ01049973.1:0-36026 GCA_003595255.1 Solenopsis fugax
CATTGATCGGAGTTTAAACTAGGTTCAAATTTTGAACCACGTTGGTGGAAACGGCCGTAAATGTACTAAACTCAAGTTAGCGCTCGATTACATCTATCTGAATCGTGTTTCTCCTTCTGTACAAAGAAATAGAAATAGAGTTCGCTTTATAAAAATGTGATGGGAATGTCGCTTGCACAAAAAGCGAAATGACGCAATAAATATTTAAATATGATTTATATTTGAATATAAAATTTCGTTAGCCTGGACATAAAGTTTATGTTCGCGTAAATGTTGGACGATGACGGAACTTCAAATCACTTCGTGACAGCAAAAGTTCATTATGACGGAACTTTAATATTACGAAAAAGCGACGAACAAAACTTAGAGTGTTGGAAAAAATTATACAAAATTTTAAACGTAATTTTGTCGATATATTGTCACAGACGCGTAACTAGTCATAAAATTCATAATGTCGCTGAACATTAATGATACGATCATATAGATAACAGTATGCAGCATTTAGTTGTAATTAAATGTGTCGATGAGATAAGTTCTCTTTGCGGAACGAAATAAAACCCTGTTTTGTTGAAATTACGAAGCCGCTAATTATTCGTGAAATTAATTATCGTCATGATAATAATAAATAATCCTGTTAAAATTACAGCTCCGTTTTATTAAGAATAATATTCTCGTAAAGTGAAAAAAATTGTCAGTTAAAAGAGAACGTAGGAATTGTACTTTAAAACGCTGATTTTATTGCAACTTGCATCGTGTCGTATCTGTTGAAAGAACAAATGCGTGGCTTTGTCTACACAATAATCTTGTATTGTATAAAATTCTTCTCTCTGCGAAAGGTGCATATAAAAAATTGCGCCAGTTGTCAATAAAAAATTCTCTATAATCATATATCTCTAAAAAATAGCGATATTATTGTTTCAAATACAACATTTTTACTTTATATTTAACATAATAAGTACTGTAATTGTTATGTGTAATAACTAATTGTTAAGTAACTTTTAATTGTACCTTTTCCTATGTTGTTTCTTTCAAATTAATATTGCACATCAAACTATATAATTTATTCGTATATCTTCATTAATTTTTATATAACTGTGAGATTAAATTCATTTTTCTTAACTGTCTCATTATTCTTTTTGTATTATAATTATTCTTATTCTTCTATCTTATAGTATCTTGAATAGACTAGTACGACACGAAGTTAGAATCAAGTATCTGTAGAAATCCACCGAGAATTCCTAACTTCTTAGAAATTAATTGCGCACTCCGTTTCTTTTCTGACAAGTATAAACCTTGCGGCTTCCTACAGATTCTTATCCCTATGCATATGTGTACGAATACAAAAAACGACTTGAGTAGCCGGCACGTATCTGCATTCCTGCGAGGCGACGGTGCTCTCTGTGCCGAGAGAGTAGGGCCTCCTCAACGCGTTCGAGAACACGTCGGCCCTATGGCATGCGGGCTCAATCCGGCCCCCGCGTCGGGGTCACGAGAAGTTAAGTAGCCACTTCTCTCTCTGAGGCCCTACTTCGAAAGCAAACCTCCCAAAGTGTGATGCAACGTACGCCTTAATCAGCGACGCGTAATAATCCTGTATCTCATGCGCGTTCATCCCCCCGTACATACTCATTTCCCCATCGTCGTACCACCCAACGAATTTCATTCGTCGACACCCCCGTCTCGAGGGGAAGATTAAAAATACGGAGAATGGATCTTAGTCACTTTTTCGTGCCTTTGAATTAAAAGGGGGAGACTGTTCCCACTTCATTACAAAACAAAAAAATGTTGAGAGATTGTTATTGGATCGTTCTTAATATTTTATTTTAATCAGATTCCGAGCTGTAGCTTACTTAGCCATATATATTTAATGAATATGTAAACCGCCCCTAAGGTATTCCCTCGCGTACCGAAGTGTGTTCTCTCCTTTGATATGGAAATAACCAACGAGAAATTTTTATCGATAGATGTTACGTAAGGCACTTTATTGCATCAGGGTGGGATATTTCTTTTTTTAGGTAGCGGGGAATATACAGGCTATCGGTTAATGGCATAAATTAAAAATATTCCTCCATCATGTATTTTTACGTGCTTGGAGGTAAGAATCGCGTTGTTATATTTATGCTCGAAGCATCAATGAATTTTCATTACATTTTATATACAACAAAATATAAACAAATAATTTTTGGAAGTAGATGATACTTTTTAGAAACAATTATGAATTTGTCAGAGAATTTTGCATTAAAGTTAAGATCCATATAGCATGTTGTAAAATAATTAGAAAATAAGTGAATTACACATTTCTTAATTATAACGTATTAATTGAGCAAATTCTATTTTTATTGGCTTTTAGTGAGAGGCAATTGAATTATATTTTTTATCACGACTCCTTTTTTTACTATGTTTCAGGAAACTTGGCTTGGATCTAGTGCCACGTCAAGGTGCTCATATGGTGGAGCCGGATACTATGTCTGTCGTAGAATTATATCATGTGGTAATTACAATTAAAATAATACATTTTTCTCGCATCACTCGTACAGCTTGTGAACGTTGAATAACGAGTAGCAACGCGAAAGAAAGGATCAAATACGATGCGCAATAGCGATGAGATATCTGTTTCATTAAAATGCTGACCGCGAAGGTAGTATCGTTCAATTTCGCCACGTGCAGAGCGATACAGTTACTTCTGTTCAGCGAACTTGGCTTCTCATAAATACAAATATAACCAGTTATGATTGTTATATACAATTTATTGAACTACGATAATCGTAAAATGTTATTTTTATTGTTATACACAATTTATCGAACTACGATAACCGTCCAAAACATCAAGCGATCATTTCTACCACGAAGCGTAACGCAATTCAACAATTTTTCAATATCGCCAAGATTACCATTGCTGTTGACATGAGCTAAGATAAATGAACTAAAAGAGCTTTGTAAGATTAAGTGCAAATTGATACAGTAATTAGACGATACATTTTTATTTAATATCCTCTAATTTTTTTACTGTATATCAATATGGAAATTTTTGTGGTTTACATTCTTAGGTATATAAGTTACATTTTAATACATCAAGACTAAATTTAGAAGTCGAACAACTGAATCAATTGCTATAAATAAATGAATAATGTCTCGTTTGCGCGCCATTAATTCCGATTTTTTCTTGCGGGGAATTGCAGCATGTGCAAAGTGCCGAGAACTCGCAGGGCGCATCCACTCGTGGTACTTTGCGCCGCAAGGAACACAGAAAGATCCTTACTCATCACCTGTATTTCTGTATGAGAGATTTCGGCCATTCAGTTGGTGAGGACACCGAGATCTATTTCTCTTTATTCGATGCCAAGCGACAACAGTACCTGAGCGAGCGTTTCCTGGTGCGCATCAGCAAAGAGGGTTTCTCCAACTATGTGGAGAAGATGCACAGCAATTGTACCATCTTCACGGATCTGGGCAATTCCGACTTAAGTCGCGATCTTTATATGGTCGCTCATGTGATGCGCTGCGGCCGGATGCTATACTCTGATTCCAGCAAGAATAAGACTGGAACCACGACTTACAGGCGACCCCATGGAGTGGCGGTTCTCTCCCTGGCGGAAGCCGCCCAAGATCACGCGGAGGAACTCGAGATGACCTTTAAAGTAAGAGGAAAAGATATTTAGTACATGTTGTAAATTTTAATTCCGATTTATCAAAGATCTAAACTTCTAGAACGTGAATTCCAACAGTGCACTTTGCCGAAAAGATCGATCGAATCTTATTTTGAATTATTTTTTTAGTTTCGTTAATTTTTTAAATAATATTTAAGAAGCGAGTAAGAACGAGTCGATTTTAATTGAAAAGTTTCTACTTGCAGGTATATCAGGGAGATGAGAAGGAGTTTCACCAACTCCACGAACAAATTATACGTAACAACAAATGTTCTCCTTTACCCGGACAGCCCAATTATGGAATAGTTGTGTCTCTTCGTATTTTGCACGGTGAACTTTCTCAGGTGCGAGACGAGAATCCATTGCTGTTCAAAAATATCTGTCTCACGAAGAAGCTTGGCTTCTCGGATGTCATTATGCCTGGCGATGTGCGTAATGATCTGTATCTGAAGCTAGAACGGGGTGAATTCGAACGCGGCGGAAAGTCTACTGGGAAGAATATCGAGGTGTGATATAACATTTTCTAAGAATTATTTTTCTCACAATACATACCTGTTGTGCAAAGTAACAAGTTGTATGAGAGTATGTTTAAGAAAGTATGGAACTAATTTTTGATTTTTTTTTTTAAGAAAACAAATAAAACAGTACAACCATTATGTAAATTTAATAGATTAAACTATATAATAAATATGTAATATAATATAAAATAAAATCTTATATAAAAAAATTAATTATTTTTATGACAATAAAATTAAATATTTTAATGCTGTTTGTTGCAATAAAATTAGGTGACAATCCTGGTCCTAGACACGGATGGCCAACCCTTGGAGGAGTGTCTGTTTGGAGCCGCAGGGACGGATGGTAGCTCCGAGTATCAGAGTTTGGTCATATACCATCACAACAGCCCGTCGTGGGCGGAAACTGTGAGATTGGCGATACCTATCGACAAGTTTTACGGAAGCCATGTGCGTTTCGAGTTTCGGCATTGCTCCAGTGAGTCCTAATTGATATCGATCTTCTTTGTTTTTAACATTCTCAACTTTTCTTCCATCTTCTCATCTATTCTCTACGGTCTTTATTTATCTTTTCATAACGAGAAAGCTTTTGTGTTGCAGCACGTGAGAAGAACGACAAGAAACTTTTCGCCTTCGCGTTTGTACGGCTGATGGAGCCCGGAGGTGCTACACTTCAGGATGGCCCGCACGAATTATATATTTACAAATGCGAGGAGCGTGCGAAACTGGATTCTCTGAGTTATCTATCGTTGCCCAGTAGCACGAGAGAGCCATGCGCCTCAGGTAAATTCGAGTTTCTTAATAAAATAAACATCCATGAATAATATTTAAAGTTTAATACGAATAAAATAATGAATTAATAATTCTACAAATTAATACAATATAAAGTATTTCTAAAAGAAATAGTATTAAAATTAGATATTTGTGGATACTTATATTTATATAATTATTTTCGTGTTCCAGGTCCACCAGCTTTCTCTAGATCGCCCAAAGAGACTGTATTCGTACATACTTTGCTCTGCAGTACCAAGTTAACGCAGAATGTCGATTTACTCAGTTTGCTGCAATGGAAAGCTCATCCTGAGCGAATATCCGAAGCTCTCGGCCGCGTTCTTCGACTGGATGGCGAAGAACTGGTCAAGTTCCTACAGGACATCCTCGATTCACTCTTCGCCATGTTTCATACCGAGGATGGTAACTCCACGGCGCATTCCGGCCTAGTGTTCCAAGTACTCGTGTCTATCTTTAGCTTGTTGGAAGACTCCAAGTTCGAACATTTTAAGCCAGTAATGGATGCTTATATTTCGGACCATTTCGCTGCGGCTTTGGTGTACAAAGGTCTCCTCAGCAGCGTGCAACATTGTGCCGATTGGGTCACCGCCGCGGAGAAGCAAGAGCCGATCATGAAGTGCTTCCGCTCTCTCGAATATATTTTCAAATTTATCATTCAAAGCCGGCTGTTATTTGCTCGTGCAACCGCCGGTCAATACGAAGATAGTTTCAAGCGCGACCTATATTGCGTATTTGCAGCTCTTAACAAGATGTTAAGTATTCCTCATGAAATGGTGTTGCTGTCGCAAATTGCGCTATTGTTGTCGATCGCAGCGGTATTCGAGCAGCTAGTAGCAGTGTTACCGGTCCTCGAAGTTGCCAAACTCACTTGTACAATGCTAGATTCGATGCCACGGGAACCACCACTGCAGCTCACGCAGGCCAAGCTAGTTGCCATTAAAAATCTCACCGCGTCTAGTTTGTTTCGCAAAGATGACGAAAGTCGCAACATGTTGCTCGTCACCATATGTCGACATTTACGCATCCATCTAGCACGCAGGGAAGAATTACGATCCTGTACCGATATCCTGGGCGAGATACTCAGTTTCTTGCATAAACGAGGCAGAGACACAAACAAGGTCAACAATTGCATACATCACGATGTCGAAACGCTTTGTCTATCAGTACTGGATGTGCTTATACAAACGATTCTGATTGTTATAAATGCCAATGGACCGGTCCTTGGCTGTCTCGTTGCCTGTCTTATCGGATTGCTTCAGCTGCTCGACGAGTATCATTACGCGCGACTCTGGGAAGAATTGACATACGCCGGCGATCGGAAGCCTCTTAAGGACTTTCTGCTACGGGTATTCCTGGTGTTGCGTGATCTCGTGCGTCAGGAAGTATTTCCGCCGGACTGGCTGGTTATCAGAATGCAGGCCAATAACGTTATTCTAAGATCGCTGCAGGAACTTGCGCAGCCGCTCGCTTTCCGCTTCCTCCATGGCACCTTTGACTCGCAGCTTTGGTCCACGTACTTCAATCTTGCGGTGGCTTACCTCACTCAACCGTCACTCCAACTGGAACAATTTTCCGAAGTGAAGCGGGAGAAGATTGTAGAGAAGTACGGCGACATGAGAGTACTCATGGGCTTCCAGATACTGTCCATGTGGTCGCACCTGGGCGAGCGTAAGCTCGAGTTTATACCAGGTATGGTAGGACCTTTCCTTGAAGTCACTTTGGTGCCAGAGAGCGAACTCCGCAAGGCAACCCTGCATATCTTTTTCGATATGATGGAATGCGAGCAGAGAGCTCGCGGGAGCTTCAAGTCTGTGGAATCCGAGCTGATCGACAAGCTTGACATCCTTATCAGCGAAAATAAAGGCGACGATGAGTACAGACAATTGTTTAACACTATGTAAGTTTATATTTTAAGTCTCGAGATTTTATATTTTAAAATACCCACACAAAAACAGGTTTCAAAAAAAAAAAAATTAGTTTCACAGACATTATTATAACTATGTAGCATTTTTTTTCACATTTTTTTATATTGAAAGTGTTACGTAACACTTATTGCATTTACAATTTCATGCCGCTTCAGGGAACATCTTAGCGCTGTGTAAGTGCAACATTAACAATTGAACGTGATTTTATGATAGATTTAGCTTTAATTAATTTCCTACATTTGATTACAGATTACTGGACAGAGTGCAGTCCGAAGATCCAACTTGGAAGGACAGTGGCACGGCCTTTATAACGTCTGTCACGCGTTTATTGGAAAGGCTTCTCGATTATAGAAGCGTTATTCAGGGTGATGAGAATCGCGACAAGCGCATGTCATGCACCGTAAATTTATTGGTAATGTATTAAAGAGATTTAAAGATTCTCGATTGAGTAAATCTAATAAGATTCGCGTAATTATTTATTACTTATTAGCAAGAATAATATACTGTAGCTGCAATCGAAGAATGTGCGGCGCGAATCTGTAGCTATATGTACAAATTATTTCTCATGACTTAGCGCGTTAATTAACTAAACCGTGCGACACGCGACGACCATCACATGTATACTCAGCAGATACATATTTATGCTTATAGCCACTCCATGCATGATATTTAGCACTCGCGTTCGCGCTCGCCGATGGAAATTTTATCGTTCTACCGCTCTAGTTGTTTGTTAAATCTTCAATCGCTAGAAGCGAAAACCTCTCAGAGTGTAACATGGGGATACTTCTGCTCTTCTTGCAGAACTTTTATAAAAATGAGTTTAATCGGAAGGAAATGTATCTACGCTACATCTACAAGTTGCATGATCTACATCTGGTCGCCGAGAATTATACGGAAGCTGGCTTCACGATGAAACTCTACGCCGATCAACTAGGCTGGGGCTCGACCATCCTGCCACCTGATCATGTTCATCCTCAGCAACCGGAATGGCAGCGCAAAGAGCTACTGTACCACAAGATAATTCATTATCTCGATCGTGGCAAATGCTGGGAAAAAGGTATACCCTTGTGTAAGGAGCTGGCGATCCTATACGAGACTAGGCTGTACGACTACGCCAAGCTCAGTCACGTGTTGAAGCTACAAGCTAAGTTTCTGGATAACATTCTAACGCAACTGCGCCCGGAACCAGAGTACTTCCGCGTTGGATTTTACGGCCTCAGCTTCCCGCTTTTCGTCAGAGTGAGTTTAACATATAATTCAAGGCGACTTTTAAAGACATTCTCGATGTGTAATTTAAATATAATAGTTTTCTATAATAAAAATATTTTATTAAAGTTTGATTAGGATTTTAGCATTATTTTACTTCTTGTGAAATAAATACCTTAAAATTGTTTTATTGCAGAACAAGTTGTTTATTTATCGTGGTCTGGAGTACGAACGAATAGGCGCGTTTACGCAGCGGCTGCAGACAGAGTTTCCTTGTGCGCAAATTTTAATGAAGAATTCCCCGCCTGATGAAAGTATCCTTACATCTGAGGGTCAATGTAAGCGTGAGATCAGATTTATTAATTATTCTTTTACATTCTGAGAATCGATCTTAGTGATTTGAAAAGCGACAAATTTTTTTAAATTAAATTTTCTAATGATTGTACGTCGAATTTTACAGATATTCAAATTTGCAATGTGAAGCCGATCCCCGAGGAGGGCAGCCTGGCTTGTAGCGGTGTCGAAATTCCGGAACGTGTAGTCGCCTTCTATTTGGTAAACGACGTTCGCAAGTTCACATTCGATCGGCCGTTGCATCGTGGTCCAGTGGATCGCGAGAATGAGTTTAAATCATTGTGGATCGAGAGAACGATGTTGACAACAGAGGCTAAGTTGCCAGGGATCCTCAGATGGTTCGAAGTGATCGAGAAACGGTCGGAATTGTTGGCACCGGTACAGTACGCCTGCGAGACTATGCAAAGCGTAGAGAGAGAATTGAGACGATTGGTGGCACAATATACTGCGGAGCCACACAGAAATATCAATCCATTCAGCATGCGGCTGCAGGGTATCATTGACGCTAACGTAATGGGCGGCATTACCAAATATCAGGAGGCCTTTCTTACGCCAGAATTTGCTCGACAGAATCCCGAGATGGTGCCGCATGTTAATCGATTAAAGGGATTAATTCTGGATCAGATGAGTGTACTAGAGTCTGGCCTAGTATTGCATGGTCAGATCGCGCCGACCGGAGTTCAACCATTGCACAAGAGATTGATTGAAAGGTTCACACAACTTAAGCAAGGTCTCGGCCCGTTGGCCAGACAGAGAACCATTCATCAAGACAGTATCGTAAAGTAATTATATTCTATTATATATATTTTATAGAGTTCGTTTCGTTGTACCGCAGTCAAAGCTTCTAAATTGATTTTATTATTAGTTTCATTACTTTAATCATATCTTTGTTTTCCTAGTTCACCCCTACCACCCTTGCCGGTTAACGACAAGCAGCGTCCAGCCACTTTGGAAACCGCTGGTTCTAGATCGTCGCACGCTGACAGCGACGGTTTTCTTGAGGACGAAGGCTTCTACACAAAAGTTGACGGCGTACCGCCACCTATTCCGCAGCGAGAAGTACGGCCGCGTTCTGTCGGCTATGGTACAACCCCGCCTAGGCCCACGCATCAGAGATCTCTCAGTAAGCCGCTGAGTCCAAAACTGCCATTGAGGCATTCCTTGCCTACTCCTACTGATGGCGTGGATCAAAGTGGCCTCAGAAGCTCGTGGAGCGAACCCGGACCCGAGCCTGCTCCGCCATTACCACCCAGGGGTTGCAGTAAGTTAATTTTTTCCGTCTGCTATCTATGGGCATATTAAATTAATATTTTCTGCATATGACTTATATTTATTATTAGAATATAACGAAATTTAATGTGACAAGCTATCGAGAATAAATTCTTTACGAAAATGCATCGTGACTTTTCCTATGTACGCAACGTTTTCTATTTCAGTGCCAGACAAAAGGGATTCAAACACGAACGCGGTACCGCCGGCGCCGCCGAAACGCGGTTTAACACACAAACGCACAAATACAGAATGGAGCACCGATGACGATTCCGAAATTACGGAATCAAGAAACGAACCGAATGACTTGCGTGACAGCGGTATCTCTACGGCTAGTCTGCTGGACTTTCAATCACATCTGACAAACCTAAATAATTTAGGCTATGAGGACTTTGAGCCGCGCTCCCGATGCAACGACATCATGAACATCTCACCACCGTCTGTGATAAGCGTACTCAACGTCTCCACTGGTAGTTTCGCTAGCGGTACATTCCAGGGCTCGCATTCTCTCCCCAATCAAGAGGTGAGGAATAGAACAGAAAATACATATATGTATATACTAAAATATTTAAAGTCATCAATATAGCATCTCTCTAGCTGAATAAATTACTAAAATTGAAATATTTTCTTCAATAAAAATTTAATTAAATGTTATTCTTTTGTAATTTTTTCATATATCAAGATTAAATATATTGATAACAACAAGCTATAGTTTCTTTAAATTAATTTTTTTCACGTCATGTTTTTATTTTATAATAGATTCAAATAACGCCAACAGATTCTTATATTCGTAAATCAAGAGGATAGCAATAATTTGATTAAGTCTCTTTTACAGATAAGTCCTCCTCCGATCCCTCCTAAGGCTCATCAGGATACTCCGTCAGCTCCTTCGACCCTGGAGAGAGTATCCAACAGGACACCGAGCCACGGTCATTCGGAGAATTATTCCGTGCCGAAGATGCAAACGCTCTCCGTGGCGTCTGACACGGAGAGCACCGTGTAGTGACGCTATTCCCCTAGTCTTTAGCGATTAGTATTTAGTGATGTGTATGTGCCATTATGGTCAGGCGCGAACCCTGTACTCAATTTGTCGAGTCGTCGAGTGGATTCTTTTAGAAGGTAACTTAAGACAAGCATAAGAGTATCATCGTTGTCATCGTTGTCGTCATCGTTGTCGTGTCTAACAAATAAAACGCGAAGAGACAGACTTGAATCTGTTATCATCGAGATTTCTATTTGCACATGAACTTCGTACGTAGCTGATAACTGTAAGTCGAATCAAATTGTAAACAACCCGAAATCACATCGAACTTCCGAATACAATATGAAACGGACCGTATCCAATTCGCGTATATAATGTACCTTTGTAGAGAAATAGAGAAAGAAGGTAAAAAGTGAGTAATACTCGCCCTTGAACGCCGAAAACGTCCAGTAAGAAGCTTCTCGATAGATTGTTCATTTGGACGTGATCGGTGATCGAATCGCGATATATATACGTATATATCGACTTTACATAAAACATCGCTCTTCCGAATATATCGATCCATACACATACCACACTGACACTATATATTTTGTAATTTATTTATATTTTCGACGAGAAAATAAAGGTAATTTTTAAATCAACGATATTGCTGCAGACTATGTGGAGTGATATTGCTAATTTACGGGTTGCGGGTGTAGTTGGAAGAGAGATTGAAAAGAAACGAACCCTACCCCTAAGGAGTATATAAATTATGTATTTTGTCACATGTCTTTTTTTTTGTCTTCGTTTCGTATGAGTGTATATACAAAAGTATGAAAAAAACGCGCCGTATGATTGTACGCTTCGACTTACGCTATTTTTTCTTCTTCTTCATGGCATATAAAATAAAAAGATTGTAAACTTCTAAAAAAGTAAATGAAACCTAAAATTATACATATACTTGTACAGGATGATTCTTAATTATATGTCAATTCTTTAAGGAGTGAATATAGAGTTCAAAATAAGAAAAAGAGGTCATATAAAAATCTATATGATCTAAATGTTCATGACATTTTTTTTGTCGTTTCTCGAGTTTACCCTCTGAAGTATTAATATATAATTAAGAATTATCTTGTTCATATAGGAGAGAGAATAGGCAGTGGAATGTATACATTGCACAATACTGAGCTCAAGAAGAGAGTGAATTTAAGATAGGATGGAATGAGATTAATGAGTACGCGATAATGATTGGAGATCATTTTTCGTTCTCCGTATCTTCTTGAATATCATTGCCAATTAGTAGCAACGATTATTCATTGAGAATCGGAGATTCACAAATCGAAGCTAAATCGCTCCTAAATAAAAATAATAACAAGCGCAAATATTTATGGGGTCTATCAGAGTGATTGAAGAATTCAGTGCAAGAGCATTAATCTTACTCCGTTATTTTCTCTATTTATCTCAAATACAAAAAATTGTATTCTCAAAACATGGCCTATAAATTATGAACTTTATTTTTTTCTTTACAATCTGAATCTTTCAACTGCATAACACTAGATAAAAATTACATCAAGATATTTTCCAATGATATTAGCGATAACTGCCGATTTGTAATTATAATTTATATTGTGTGTATGTGCATAATATATATGTATCAATATATACACATACATATATATAATTATAAATCATTGGAATATATTTTAATGTAAGGATTATCTCTCAAGATTACTCTGATAGACCTTCTATATGCAATATATAAACAGGCACTCACACATACATGCTAATTAATATGGCTAAGTATGTAAGTACAGTCATGGCCGCTTCTTAAAATATATATATCGACGATCGTTCGAATCTTTATTGCGCGTTGGACACTTAAGCTAGGCGTAAATTAAATTACTTTGTACGTTCTCGTTCGTGTCACAGACCTCGTCAGACGGACGTTTCCGCATTAGTATCCTTCCTGCAACAGCAACAATTTTGCGATTAGTTCCGACTCACTTGGACGATATTACGGAGATACGAAGAAAATTAGCGATAGAGACAATCGTTGCGATTTGCAAAGCGATTTATAAATTTATATCATGCTCGCTTACCTCCTCGCTGATGATTTGACAGTCAGGGTAAGCACGGATCACAGAAAAGATACAGTTATGTTAGAACGTTCCAACGCCACCTTTTGCGCATACAGCAAGGAGAAACACGGAAAACCAAAGAAAACCAGAATGAATTAAAAGAAGTGTCATGAAATGCGCTTAAAACAAGAAACGCTGTAACTTAAGTATGTTAGCTCGCTGCCCACCTTTTTTCACATACGCTGGATGTGACGTATTTGTATTGTCTTTTTGTAAATTGTTTTATATGTCAATGAACACAACAACTTTTTGAATAATCGTTTATATAAAGGTTTCTATTTTTATCCAAACTTGACGTGGTTTTATTTCTACGATTTTGTTCATTTTGATTGTAAGCTTTCATCATTATAAGCTTTCAACTTCATTTTTTTCATTCATTATATACATTACTGCAGATCAATCTAAGTCACACTTACTTCATTTTTAGATATAATTTGCTGAAACTATGGATCTGTCAATTTAAAGGTTCTACATTATACTCTTTAGGCCTGGTTTTTCATTAACTTAACCTGATGTTTTATCCAATGAGCTTCACCTATGGCTTCATCATGGGTGAAGCTCATAATCACAAGTTAACCAGATAATGAAAAACCAGGCCTTAAAGAAGATATTATTGTCACTCTTAAAAAAAGATATTTTTTAAACATAGGCGATATACATATACGTAAAAAAGAAAAACTATGAAGATAATTTAAAATAGTCTCTCTTTGTTATCTTTATATCTTTGATTCAGGCATCAAATCCATCGTACATAAAAAGCTCGTACATTCGAATCTCTGCTTTGCATCTATTTAAAAAACCATCCGATACCCGATAAAAAATAAATTTCCCAACTCCAAGCATGACATTTGTACTACTCACTCAGTCTCGGTGATGGTCTGTTCATATTGCTGCTGCTGCTGCTGTTGTTGTTGTTGTTGCTGCCTGAGCGCCGCCAGCTCGTTGCTGTGTTGTAGATCATGAGTCAACGAACTCGACAGTATTCTACCGCTCATCGGCAGGATGTATTCGGGCCTGTCCTCCAGAACGGTGGGGGTGCCCATCTTGCCACGTTTCAAACTGCCGTACCTCTCAGAACCACTGAGGTTGTCGTGTTGGGAACCATGCAGACTTTGGCCTCGCTTTAGGCTACCATAACGTTGCTCGGAACCACTGAGATTCTCGTGATTCGAATTCTGCGAATGATGGCTCATGCTGGAGGCGAGGATGCGCGATGACATGGACAGCATGTATGGGGTAGGTGACACTGTATGGTCTTCTTCGGCAGTATAAGGAAACAGGTACTTTTCGCCCAGATGGTGCACCTTCTCTTCACCTTCCGAGTAGTTCTCGTCCGGCTGGCTCTTCGGTGGCGAGCTCATTTCTGGATACGGCAAAGGGTTCGGACTCGAGGTCTTATTTGAGGCCATTTCATTATCTGACATGGTGCCACCGGACCATTGGCTACCCCGCACGTCCATTACTATAAATTTTTTTACATATTTTTTATTGTTCTTAAATTTATGTGATGTTATTTGTTCATTTAAACTTATGTGATTTTTCAATCTCACCATTTGATGATAAGTACGCTTCTGGCAGTTGAGAACTCCATCGGGGAGCATAAATCGGTTTAATGTTGGGGAACAGCTCGGCGTTTGAGCAAAGTATGTTTAAGTGTTCAGCAGGATTCGTGTGAATATTGGGTAGGTAGCTATGGGTAGCGTGCTGTTGCGTCGACACTCCCATGTTCCTGTGTGATCTCGACGTGACGTCATCCTCGTCGGAGCTATGCGAACTGGCGAGATCCAGGCTTCTGCCGCCTCCTTCAGCTTGCGAGCCGTCAGAATCTGATTCCGATTCTCTGCGCTGACCTCTTACCTCAGTAGAGGTTTCTACTGGAAACATTATGTAACATCAACATCAAGATTTTAAGAATTATCTAATGAATTAATTCGGAAAAATAAACTTTAATACAGTTAATAAAATTTTGCGACTTCTGTTTTACAAGTACCTTGTCGAGAATGTAGTGCTGATCGATGACTCCTCGACGACAAGTACGGATCTCGATCGCTATTGTAATTGCTTGTAGAGGTTGATGTGTGTCTCAAATGTGTATCGCTACGATAAGGACTTGAACCTGTTTTATTTGTACTTCTTGAAGTTGTGCTGCTTGTAGAAACGCCGACGTGAACTCTCTTGCACACGGATTCCACTCCGCTGTAGGTCGAAGAATAAGCTAGTGCCGAACGCTGAAATATCGTCAATGTTAATACATTCATGTGTTTAATTTATTATGTAAGATCAATTTTAATCAATTTTTAATTACGTACCGAGTGACCATTTACGTTTTGGCTGCTTCCATTGCCCATACTCCCTTCCAGCAAAGGTGTTTTTTTGCCGATACATCTTAACAGACTCTGATACAAATTTCTTCTCACTCTGCCGTTAATGAAGCAATAGCCGATTAGGCTAAATGCCGCGTGAACCACAATAGCGATACTCAACAAGTACGACAGCATCGATGAGTTCTCCGATGCATTAAGAACCGCCAAAGTCCATGTCGATCCTAGTAAAGGTAATGAGGCCACAGATAGCCACAGGAGTGTTCGTAGATTTCCGAAACCCATGATATGTTCTTTCAGAGTAAATGCTGCGCGAATGCACATTATGAGAATGCAGAAGTTCACCAACACAGCCGCGCAGACGGGTCCTATGAGCGACCAGATCACGGTCTCGTAGATGGATAACCAGCAGCTGGAAAATAAAAAAAATTATAAAATTAAAAAATTACATTTAAAGTTGAAAATTATATTTTAATAATTTTGACAAGTCACAAAAAATAATATGTTATTATAATAATTAAATTTTAGTCTTAAATTTTATATCTGTATAATATACAATATTATCATTTGCTTGTGATAAAATATAATAAAACTTTTAAAGTTATAATACTGAATTTTTAAATTTTAAAAATAAAAAAATGTTTGGAATTAATATTTATTTAAAGAATGAATCGCCAACTTACAAATAGAAATTTCCATACTGATCGGCTCTGACACCGATAGTAAGTCCAACGATGACAGCCGGCAGACCGTATCCCATCGTGTAATAAAACCTCATCTGACCATGATTCACATCTCTCATTTCCGTCAGCATCCGATAGAGATGAACGGAGTCTACGAGAGTCCAGGCGAAGGTGCTCAACCAAGCGTAATGTAATCCTATCGCCGTAAGCTTGCATGGAAATTCGTTGGAAATAAGAGGATTTCTAGCTTTAAGCGCAATCAAGTATAGGATTTCCGCCACGAGAACGCATAACACTAGATTCTTGTGGATACTGTTGGAGTTGGTACCACCGCCGCGGATCAGTGCCAGGATCAACAGAGCGGATAATAGCAGAGGCAAGGCGAGCATGAATGCGCTGTAACTGGTCACGTCCTCTAGCAAGGATGGCTCGGGGACATATTCGAGATCAAGGACATCCGTCAGTATAGCAAAAGTGGACAGTTGCATACAAGAACAATTCACGATAGTACCAAAAGATAAAGAATTGTCCTCGATTTCCGTGGTGCAGCCCATTCGGCTCCATTCGCCGACTCTGAAATTTATTAGTTAAAAGAAATTATTTTTTGTGCTGATTGTTTAGAAATTTTAATTTAAAGATTTTTTTATCGAATAGAACAAAATTGGAATTTTTATATAAATGAATTGCAACCAATTAAACTTATCGGTTATTAAATGAGTTTAGTTAATGAAGAATTAGATTTTTAATTTGTTAAAAATTAACTAATTTTTCTTACCCTCTCGCCGTGCTCCAATGGACGCATTGCGGATTTGTTCTGGTTTTAAAATCATCGTTTTCATTAAGCCAAAGTCTAACTTGAATTGGCGATTGCAAAGGGATTCCTGTCAAAGATTCATAGCCGTCATCCGAGGGAACTAACACTGAGACGGTCATTACGGGCGATCCAACTGCTACTTCTACTCCCCATCTAACTGCTACCGAGTCGTCGAATCTGTAATTCAAACGTCATCATTAAAGCAATTAACCTGATAAGTTATCTTTTAATTCTCATTTTGTTACATATAAAGGTAAATAATGAATTCATATTACATTAATATAACGATTAATTGATACGAGCAGCGTAACGCACCTCTGTGGCAAGAGAGCACCGAGTTCTTTGTATTGCACATAACTTAGCACAGCCTTTCGATTGTTCAGACTGTTCTTGACATTCAGCTCACCCTGCATGAGGGATTTGATACCTAACGTATTGAGCGGTACTTGGATCTTCGAGTGAGGATCGAATCTTCTAGGATCAGCCATGTAGTTGTTGTACTTTGGGAAGCTAATAGATGGACCAAAATGCGTTGAAGAGCTCAGAAAAGCTGAGGTATCGGGCAAGACGACTTTTCGATCGGCTTCCACGGGTCTCGCTGTTGATAAGGAAAGATCTTCTTTATACTCGACGGCTTCGTAGCCGAAGAGACTCTCTGATGTTACGATGTCTAGACCCAGCACTAAAATAAAACGCATATAATGTAATAATAAAAATAGAATAAATGTTAAAATTAATTCCTTTGTACATAAAGTGCAATATATTTTTAGTAGTAATTGTAAAATTTATTATTTTTAATTATATTTAATTAGTTATAAAAATTCTATAACAAATTATTTTATTAATAAAAATAACAATTAAATTGAAAGAATCTCACACTCACCGACATTATCGTCGACTACTTCAAAGGGATTAGTAAAAGTATCATGTTGAGATGCCGTTAAAGTCTTCAAGTATTTCGCCATAGCGTCCAGAATCTTATCGGGATTATCTCCGTTAAGTTCTCCTATCTTTTCCCATTTTTCTTTATATTTCGCCTGCAGAATTGCCCCGGCTATGCCGACCAGATGGGAAACGTAATCTTTGTCCTGACTGTGAGTCAAGTTCAAACCCACTAGACTTTCTTCGTAACGCAGCAATGCCACCAGTAAAGATTCCGTCACCAAAAGATCCGCTCCGTACATCTCTCTCGTAATATTCACCGCTCTGTGAACGTCCTTTGCCATCTTCACGGCTACGTAGGTGTTTAGTGTGAGATCCTTGGTCTCCAGGGCAGCCAGCTGATGTCGTTGCTCAACGAAAGCCTCCGAAGTACAGTTAAAGAGATCGGGCGATTGCCAACCACCCAACTTGTCGTCACATGATCTCGAGGTTTTGCCTTCAGCGGTGCCGGGGCAATCCTCGATGGCTGTCATTCCAAAGAGAGTCCGCGGCCACCACAGACCGTCCGAGTACGATCTCGGACAGCCATCGTAGACTACCTCACAGCCCCTTAAAGTCACCTAATATATTAAATAAATTGATATTTTAATTAAAAACGTCAAGGGTTTTTCTAAATTAAAATGATTGTTAAAGATAGTTTTACTGTTTTATTTTAAAGATGTTCTTATATTTTTTTTCAGAAGAAAACGTTAACTAAAATATATTTCAGTCAACCTTGTAATTGATTTTGCTTTTCTTCATGGAAATTTTAAGAGTGTTACGATGCTAGTTACAATATATTTCATATTCCGCTACTATCTTCTTACCTCCGCATAAGGATTTGGACAATCGGTGCACGAACGACCGATTACCCCGGTCCGACAGCGGCATTGGCCAGTCTCGCTGTCGCAACGAGGTCCGAAGCTGCCGATTGTATAGCACTCGCACGGTATGCACTCTTTTCGCCCGCTTGGATGATAGTGATTCTCTTTGCAGTGACATTCGCCGGTGGTCTTGTTGCAAGCGGGGTCGTAACCCTTAGACTCGTCGCAGTGACAGGGTCCGCAGATTGGGGATCCCCACCACGTTGCCGGACAGGGTTGCTCGCTCTTCGTCTCGCAATAATCTCCGGATATATCGGAAGAATCGCATTCGCATCGATAACCGCGTCGCACGTCTGTTGCATCTTCGATGCAGGTGCCGGCATCATTGCAGGGTTCGAGATTGCAGACGCGTTCGCAGTCGCGACCGACGCGGCCAGCCGCGCATACACATTCACTCGAGCGCCACTGCGCGATGCAAACCGACGCCTGCGGACATTCCAATCTGCACTGGGTCTCGGACGGACAACCGGCGTCGACGTTCTCTTGGACGGTTGGCCGCTGAAGAACGCTTTGATTGGTACCAATTCGTACATCTTGCAGGCAGCCATCGAAGAACGGTAGATCAATGTTGGTCGCTTGGTCTGGACCGCCTACGAGGATTCTTCCGACGTACAGACCCTGTAGCTTAGCTAGTAGCGGCACGGTTATAGGTCGTTCGCGATAATCCGTGTCTAAGGACACGTGGCCGCTTTGCCAGACGATCTCCACGCGATGCCACTCGCCATCCGCAACTGTACCACCAGTTCGAATTACATCAGCACCGTCCAGTGAAACGACTAGCTTGCCGTTTCGAATCTCCAATAGAACCGAACTATTTTGGCCGATCTGCACGCTCATGACGAATGCCTGTCGCGCGCGAGTTCGAAGACTCAGAGCCGTCGTCCACGGTAATTGAATAGGTCGCAGTAAAGGATTGAAGCCGAGCATGCCATCGCCATGAAAGCCATACGGTGCCCCGATCTCTTCGGCACAGGTAGCTCCTGCAAAGTTATGTTCACATTCGCATACGAAACCTGACCAGATTTCGCGGCATTTGCCATTATTCCTGCAGGGCGACGAAGCGCAGAAGGCTGTCTTCTCGGGACAACCGGCATTTGTTCCATTATCGGCGACGAATGAGTTCAAATCAACGAAAACGTGATCGATGTAGAGATCACTGATGCATCCGACGTAGTCCTTGTTCCGGATTTGGAAGCTGGATGGGATGGCTGGCAGACCTCCCAATTGCAATGGTCCAGTTAAGTCAAGGAATCTGTGGCAGGTTTCGGTGACGAGTCTACAACGTTCCTCGAGGACTCTCTCGTTTCTACCGGCGCAGGCCCATCTCGGACCCAGTCTCTCCCCCTGCTTTAGAGCGAGCGCGACATCGCAATCGTCTAGAGATACCGTCACTGTCCGGTTAATATATGAGACCACCACTTCGTGCCATCGACCGTCCGAGACACCGCCGGGAATGCTCGCCATCGCTCTTGTCACTTCGTCACCAAGGGAAAAGCTAAACTGTACGCGCGAATCCACGATCTCCAGGGCGATGAAATCGTGGCGTTCGTTATATCTGCCGTTGTAGAGTAACAAACCATCAGCTAACTCGGTGGCAAATTTCAATCTAAGATGAAGACGATGACGTTGCTTGAGAGAAGCGAAGGTGAGAAATGTCGCTGGACCAAAACTGCGTGCTCTCAATTCGCAGAGAGACGTTACACTTTCCAGAGCAGATACGGGGCAACCTTCACAGGTAAAACCGCCACTATTCTTTACGGTACACTGAGAACCGCTTTTACAAATATCGAGTGAGCAAGCATCGTGGTTTAATGAGATCTCGCAGTTTTCGCCGGTAAAATCCGGTCGGCAGGTGCACGAATACCCACCCTCTCGCCTGTGGCAGGTGCCGCCGTTCATACAAGGATTCGAGTAGCACAAATTCACTTCGGTGTCGCACATGTAAGCCTCACGACTGCCGGTAAAGCCACGAGCGCATCTGCACGCAAACGTAGTCACCGGATAGATGGGCCGAAAGAGAACTGTGTCGCTGCTGGCAAAACCAGAGGCGTTGCCAAACTTGAGCACTGTCAAGCACTCTTCGAAGTTCAGACAAGGTTCACGAACGCAGAGATTGTCATCGAAAGGCAAGACAGTAACTGTCGCCAATCTTGCCAGGATACCGCGGTTGAGGTATACCCGTTCTTGAAGAAATTGCGGACTGTAAAATTCGTCAACCATGCCTGGTTCAACCCTGCGTGCCGAGAAGCTCACGTTCAGAATCTTGCTGTGAACGTTTGCGTCTTCCTGAACGCTGAAAAGGAAGATGTTCTCGCGCGGACATGGAATGATAGCTGCCAAGCCATCCAGGAAGTAACCCAGAAGAGGGCTGAGAAATGCTTCCACTGTCATGTCGTCTAGTCTTACGGTGATCGAGTTCAACAGCATCTCATCGGTGATCAGACGTACTGATAACGTCATTGTGGCCTTTGCTTCGTTGATACCATCTGTCACGGCAACTTCCATAGTCGCCACTCGCGGCACATTGGTGTTGAGCTGCGGCGATAGCCGGATCTCGCCGGTAGTCCTGTTGAGATCAATTAAATTCGCATTGTTGCCGGTGAGGATGCTGTAGACGAGATTATCCGTCACGTCGGCGTCCACCGCTGGTATCCGACCGATCGGCGTAGTTGGGAAGAAGTCTTTGAAATTGTTGAAGATAATTTGAAAGTCCTTCAGTACCGGAGCGTTGTCGTTCACATCGGTCACCAAGATCTGTACCACCGCGTCCGAGCGCAGCGGCGGCGACGCGGCTCGCACTACAAGTTCAAATTTCTTCTTGGGCGATTCGTAGTCGAGTTCCTCGAGGGTGATTAATTCGGCTCGGTCGGCACCTTGGCGGATATTCAGGCTAAAGCTGTTGGAGTCCTCGCCGCCGATGATGCTGTACTGCACCACCGCGTTAAGGCCCTCGTCCGGATCGTGAGCGTAGATCTCGCCAACAGTCGAGCCGATCGGTGAGTTTTCAGCGATATAAAGAACGATCTTATCATTCTCAAAGGCGGGCGGCGAATCGTTGATATCCTCAATCTTGACGGTGACAGGAACGACGGACGAGAGCGCGGGCGAGCCGCGATCTATGGCGACAGCCCTCAAAATGTAATGTGCCACCGATTCTCGGTCCAATGGTTTCGCTGTCCTGATGATGCCTGTCGTAGAGTCAATCGCAAATGCGCCATCGCCATCGTCCTCTAAAGCGTACCTTACCTAAATCAGTCATATTGAGTTTATATATTATAATATTTATTTCTTTTTATATAAATGTGCTGCTTTATGATATTTATTTATAGTTAATTAGAATTGTTAAATATTTATAATCATTGCTTTTCTTGAAAAAAATTAATAAAAGCATTTGATTATTTACTTGCGAGAAAAAGGGGATATTAATGTAATAATTTATTAATAATTGTATCTCAAATTCAAGATTTCTATTAATTATTACAATTTTTATTTATACATGTGTGAGTCATTTGATATATTTCTTATTTATTAAAAATTATAAAGCATTATTTCTTTTATCAGAGAGGTATATTTACCCGGCCATTAAGATCGGTATCTGCATCAGTCGCCGCGACTCTCAATACGCTGGTACCCACCAAAACGTCTTCGGGAATCGAACCTTGGTATTGAGGCGCTTCGAAGACTGGCGCGTTGTCATTTACGTCCGTGACAGAAATCTCTACATCAGTAGTGTCCGACATCGATGGTACTCCGCCGTCTCGGGCAGTCACCGTCAATAGGTACGAGGGTACCAGTTCGCGATCGAGCGCCTTCGTTGTCGTGATCGCACCAGTCTGTGGATTGATGGTAAACTCGGTGACCGTTTGCTCGCCGTTGTCAGTCGCCAGGCTGTACGTGATCTGGGCGTTCTTGCCGACGTCGGAGTCGGTGGCGCTCACCACCAGGACGGTCACGCCGATCGGCGCATCCTCGAATACCGAGACCGAGTACGGCGCGTTCTCGAATACCGGAGAGAAGTTGTTGGCGTCCGACACGTTGACGTAGACCAGGGCGGTATCAGTGCGACCACCGCTATCCGACGCTGTCACTGTCAGCACAAACCGCTTTTCCTGCTTGTAGTCGAGCGGCTGGGCGACAGTAATGAGGCCACGGCCGTTCTGCGACGCGATGGAGAAGCGCCCACGAGTGTTGCCGCCCGTGATCTCGTAATGAATCCTCGCGTCTTCGTCCGGATCGGTGGCGGTCACCGAGGCGACCGGGGTACCTGGCGGATCGTCCTCGGACACTACGGCCTCATAATTCTTTGGCTCGAAGTAAGGATCGTTGTCATTCACGTCGGTTACTGTAAGAATTACTGTCGCACTTGCAGATTTTGGTTCCTCCCCAGAATCCGCCGCAATTACCGTAAATTGATATCTAAAATTGAAACGAGAATCTCTCGTCAAGAAGTTTACTAAAGAATCTAAAGTAAATTTCTGATTAAAATTTAGTGTAAAGTGCGAATAAATTAGTGAATTTTTTTTAGCACTAGTTTTAAATGCTTCTTTCGACTTTTACATTGGTTTCTATGGTTACTTTAATCATTCCAACTCTGCTTAAATAATGATTTAATAATCAAGATTAATACCTTGAACACTGTTCGCGATCCATCTGCTTTGTCGTGTAAATCCAACCCGTTTCTGCGTTCACAGTGATGGGGAAGTTCTCCGTGGAGGCGCCGGTGAAATCTCGCGCGCCGATGGTATACTTGATGAGCGCGTTGTTACTCTCGTCGGCGTCGTACGCTTGCACCCTCAGGACCGAGTATCCCAATGGCACGTTTTCCGACACCGATTCTTGAAAGTGGCTGGTATAGAATCTCGGTGCGTTGTCGTTCACATCCTTGACCATCACGAGAAGTTGGGTAGTGTTAGAACGCGCAGGCGAGCCTCCGTCCTGAGCGCGTATGACAATCTTGTAGCTTCTTGTAGACTCGTAGTCAAGTGGCTTAACCAGGGCGACATCGCCGCTCATCGAGTCGATCGAGAAGGTGTTTTGAGTGTTGCCGCCGATGATAGCGTAGCGGACAGCTGCATTAGCACCGGCATCCGCGTCCATCGCCCTAATGCGAGCTATCACCGGATTAGTCGTGTAATCCAAATCTTCTGGTACGGCCGCCGAGTACGTGCGCTCGGTGAACTGCGGATAGTTGTCATTGTCGTCCAGCACACGTACTATCAGAGTCGCATTTGCACTACGTCGCGTCGAGGGCGGTGTCGCTTGATCCGTAACGCTGAGTATTACTGTGTAGATCTCGGTTTGCTCGCGGTCGAGCGTAGTTCGTGTGGTAACCACACCGGATCTGAGATGTACAAAAATTTATCTCGCAAATATTAGGACCACGTTCAAAGGTATAGTCAGTTAAGTTGATTTTATAACAGATCTTATAAGCTCCCATTAAAAAAAAACTAAAGTCGAGAAGGAAACAGAGAAAAGAAAAAATAAAATTATACTGTTTGAAGTTTAGTTATTGATAATACTAAAATATAGAGAAAATACAATTTAATTTATTTAATTAGAAAAAGAAATTAAAAACGTGAATACGTAAAAAAGAATTTCACAGAGAGAATATTAAGGTATTTATGGTATAGCTTTGGATTTCAAAGAATTAAACTTACTCTTCAAATATTTTTGAGTGTAGCTATAACACTAACCTGGGGTCAATTCTGAAAGTCGCCGCATCCTCTGTGTGCGTGGTGCTACCACCCGCCGTGATGGAGACGATAGAGTATTCTACTTCGGCGTTTCTTCCAGTATCCTGATCTGTAGCTTTGACCGTAATCACTGTGGAACCTACGGGAACACCTTCGCGCACCGACGCGTCATATTCCGGCCCCTCAAAACTAGGCGCGTGATCATTCGCATCCAATACGTTAACTTGAAGAGTCGTTGTGCCGGTACGCGGAGGAAACGAATCGTCTACCGCTAACACCTATTCGGCAAACAATTCGTATTTGCAATTAGAAACTAATTTGATTAGAACTCTACATCTTTTATTTTAATTCTAGATTATGGCAGTAATGTTTCTTATCTATTAAATTTATTTTTATTGTTAGAGCAAAGTTGATTGACAATGTTTTTATTCCTTTTACTTGGAAAATTCAATACGCACCCGAAAATAATGCACGTCGACGTTTTCTCTGTCCAATCTAGCACGGGTTGTCACTCTTCCGCTTACTGGATCGAGAGCTAATAATGCCTGTGACCTCGCATCTATCAGAGAACTCATGGAATACCTTACGGCACCGTTTTCAGGGTCTCTAGCTCTCACTGAAGTTACATACACCCCCGGCTCTCTTTCCTCCTCTACCGCGGCAACATAGAGCGGCTGCTCGAAATATGGCGATTGATTCTTGAGCTCCCGCCTAACCCTCCTACCCAGATCGGTGTCGTCCAGCTGACGGTGATGGAACACAATCTTCAGGCGATGTTCGGCATCAGCCAGGCGCGAGTCGCCAGCGCAGCGCAAGTTCATGCTGACTGAGACCTTCCACAATGGATCGACCAGGCACTGCTCGGTGGCGGAAACCAGGTCCCCGGCGGCACCTTCCACGAGGAACCTGGGATCCGCCACTCCACCCCATCTCGTTTCGCATTCTTTCAATGCCGTCTGAGGCAGAAAGTCGCGGAGAGCTGCCACTAGCTGAGACGTCCGCAGACATACCTCGGTAAACCTATCGATGTAATTGAATTTTCAGTTATGAATTTTAAGTATCGTAAAGCTGAATGTTAAGCATTTTTTTGTAAATATTTCTTTCGATCATAAATTAAAAATTGAATTCTTTCCAAGTTATTATTAAATATTAAATATTAAAATCTGAAGTTTAAGATTAATGACAATGTTTGTATCATCCTAACTATTCTGCATTTCCAGGACAATTTTTTTTGCTATGGAATATTTATCTACATTTTGTGTGTAGAATATTTGTCATCTATATTTCAACAGCTCCAAAATTTTGAGTCACTAATTCAGTTGACATCTACACAGAGAGAAAAAATTGTAGTGGTGGCAACTATAAGGGGACAACCATACAAATTTTGTTAATAGAATTATAATATATACTTAAGTGAACTATATTGTAGTTATTGCAACTAAGTTAATGGTTAAGAGAACTAATAAAAAATAGTTGTAGTATACTATATGATAAAATAATTACAACTATTTTTTATTAGTTTTCTTAACCATAAACTTAGTTGCAATAACTATAATATAGTTCACTTAACTATATATTATAATTATATTAACAAAATTTGTATGGTTGTCCCCTTATAGTTGTCACCATTACAATTTTTTCTCTCAGCGTATACATTCATTAATTAAATTTGACTAAATGAACCCGGTTCCAACCTGTCAGTGCTTGGCATCGCGTAAGAAGCCAGAGTCTCTGCCATCCAGCCTCTGGTGGCCGCCAGGTCGCGATTCTCGCCGCCACATCCGGTGATCAGAATCCTCAATGGCAAACTGTAGTAGTCGATGGTGGGTCTACCGAGGCGAGAGCTCGTTGAGTCGACGTAGAAGGTGAAAACGCGCGGATACTGGAGCCCGTCGCAGCTGAGCGTCTTCGCCAGAGTCACGCGACCAGTGTGCGGATGGACCTTGAGGAGCTTCCGAGCGAACCAAGCGGTGCGCTCGCTGGACGCCTCGTACTTGCGACGACCGCCCAGCTGTGGCACCCCGGCCTCGAAGACGACGGTGCCGGCGGGCGTGCTGGACGGTAATACCGCCAGGTAAGCATCGCCCAGCGCCCAGACGGTCGTCAGAATCAGCAGTAACCATCTCCACCTCGCCATGGCGATACGCACTTAATCCGCGCGATCCTGCGATCTATGCTGTCCTCTTTCTGACGCGCGTCCCATGATCTCCTGTCTTCGCGAATCCTTCGCAAAAGTAACACACCGATGCGTCAGGATCCACCTGAGGGAAAGATATATCGATGTCGAATTTTTCTTTGTCGAGGGAAGATTGCCTCGAAAGCCTCGAGGCAACTTATCATTAAAGTTAAGACCGATGATCATCGCAAAGATAAGTCATTTTATTAAAATCATAAAGATAACTTCCATTTTATTAGAAGGAACGGAAACGAGGCAGTTTATTTATTTCTTTCAAGTGATTTTACTTCGAGGTAACTTGCTACGAAGCGAGGGACGATAGTAATCACGACAGACGACATCGTGATTGGAAGTAATCTCGCGCGAGGACTTCTTTTTATCCCCTGCGCCTTTAACTCGACCTAGAACAGACAGGTCGCGCGAGTAAGGACGAGTCTGCTAGGGAGTGTATAAGGACGCGAGGACTCGAGGAGTCTCGTTCTTACGCCTTATTTCACTCTGGCGAGTTTAATCGCCCTCTCGCTACGGCCAAGCACCATAATTGCCCGTACCGGCGGTTTTCGAGGTGCACGCGTTTTCCCCCTCGCGAGAAACGACCTTCCTTCGCCAGTGCAAAACGTGGGAAACAAACTACTTCCGGTAGTGCCCACGCAGCGAGGTGCCCCGAAGATACCCCGGTCTTTCGTCACAAGATTCGTCGACCTCTCACATTACATGCATGCTTACACTGCGTATCGCCTCAATTTGATCGGCCAATCTATCGCTCTTCTCTTTTACGAGCCTTTTTCTTTTATACGCTCGACTTCGACGCGCGCAAGCGCGCGATCTCGAGAAAGTCGATCGCGAGAGACGCGAGAATCGCGCGTATCGAGGTGATACTCATCTTGCGAAGAAGCGCACAAAAATTTCTCCGATTGCAAGAGAAATGTGTAGAAGATACCGTTGTTTATTCTCAGCCAGACCGGTTTAAGTCGGGCGAAGTAATTAGTCGCTTCATTATGATCTTATTATGTCTCTCGTTGTGTTACAATTAGTACGTTAGAAAGTAATCATTTTATATATGTAAATAATATCTATTTGTAGAATAATGTCAATGAAAGTGTAATGTACGAGCAATGTTTTTTTTTACTAACGTGCGCCCTTGACATCTAACTTTGAGGAACAATGGTAGGTCTAATATGCAGGAATGCGACGTCCGCTGTTACGCTCGGAAGAACGGAAGACCGCGATCTTTATCTTGAGTTCATCGTGATCCTCGTTCCATCTGTCTGTTCATACAGCACATACTCTATCTCTCATACAATACAAAATACAATGTTTCTTTGTACTAAATGTAGTATAAATAATAGATAATAGAATTTGCAAGTCAACGTATTTCAAAGAAGATAATTATCTACCCCTTTTTGATGAAAAGTTACTTTCTTTAATTACGGCTGTCACGATAATTCCAAGTTGTCTGAAAAGAATTATCTCTATATTAATGCGGCGAGTTCTTTCGTTTTCGTACAAACGAGAATATTTTAATAACTCCATACTAATTGAGATATAATGTGTAAATAAATGTAATTACTAACTTTCTCTTGCGAATTGTTTATATAGACAATCGAAAATTGCAGAAAATATAAAATTTTGAACGAGAAAGGAAGAAACATGTAAAAATTTCACGACGTATAATTCGAGACGAAATTGCCACTTGAAATATATCAAGCAAATTCGCAGCGGGTGAGAATCGCTAAATGAAAAATATTTCTCAATTCACATTCTATTTTGACGTTGGTTGCTGGATAAAATTGGATCCTATTCAAGTATCGTAAACACTCTAGAGCCGTGCATAATGCGGCTTGATATCAACGCGAGTACATAAGCTACGTGAGGAAGAATCTGGATATGAATACCGACAGACTATTTTATTCGCCTCGTTGTACCTGTCGTATATAGCCAGCGGGAATTCAATTTAACACCTCGGGAGATTCAACGAGCCGTTCGATTTCAGAGCGTACACCTTCTTTTTAGAAAATAACTGTAAAACCCGGGCTATGCGCGCTACCTAAGACGAGCGACCACGAACGTAATGCGGAATGGAAATACGGAAACGAAAAATCGGAAGAATCGGCACGGAAAAAATCGAGCATGACAGACTCGAACAGGTGGATGAATGCCGTTAGACTTTTTATGACGCTGTCAGAGTTCTCAAGATGTCTCAATCCGAAGCACGTTTGACATGAGATTTCCAAACGAAGAGAGAGAGAGAGAGAGAGAGAGAGAGAGAGAAAGAGAAGAGTTTGCCGTACAATAAACATAGCCAGTTGATTCATGTACTCTAGAGCGTCTCGAGACTCGATCGTCGCGTCTCTTGATCAACGACTCCTGTAACAAGTATCCCCGCAAACCGCATCTCGTTCGAACCGATTTGCTGTTGCCGGTACCGATGTTAACGCGACGACTTTTTAAGCGTGCCGCGAAGGAAGAACGATTCGTCGACTAATCGATTATCTACAGAGATCACAGGTTTTTTTAGTTTACAGACTTGACGAGGCAGAGAAAACGCACTTCAAAATAGATACAAAGCTAAATACGAAACGTGAAATTAAAAATTTTTTATTTATTTTAAATCGTTTCTCTGTAAGAAAGAAACTCTTTACTCATCAATCTAATTTCAACATTGAAATCGTCTAAATCAACTATCCTTTTCATTGAACGTTATTGCATCCAACGTGAGCGCAAGAGCGAATGATCAAAAAGCGAAATGCCTGTGTGCAGAATCTCGCGTGCAACTCGTCGGGCAGACCGAGCCGAGAAACTTTAGTCCGCGATGCAATGCAATGCAATGCAATGCAATGCAATGCAATGCAATGCAGCGTGCAATCGCGGCGGGAAGACACGACGCTCGCAGTGCATAGGCGCATCCTCCAGTTTCGTGCAGCCGCGAGATTATTCCCCGTTCATCGGTCCTTGCGGGAGATCACGGCGACCAGAGTTGACCGTTGGCCGAGAGTGAGCGCGATAGTCCGATACCTTGGTATAAGTCCAGCCGATCGTCCTCTACGTCGCCCGAGGGGATCTAACCGATCCGGTTCTCGCCAATCTGCACGGCGCGCGGCACACCGGCACGGACCCGATCGAACCTCCGGGGCCTCGTCGCGACGGTTAGAGACTTATCTGCAGGAAATGAGATGAAGAAAGAGCAACGAAAAAGGGCTGCCATGTCGAATCGCGTACTGTCGCTTGGTAATCCGAGAATAATATATTTTCGCGTTTTAAGCGATAGATTTGTTTAATTTTAACTTCCTTAAACTAGAAACTAGAATCTCTGTTGTTAAAATAACGGGTCTGTAGGAATTACCAGTTACGTGTATCTCTCTTTTATACACTGAGAGAAATGTTTGGTAAAATCAACCAAAGTTTGGTTGAATAGTGATCAAACGAATTTTATAGTAATAGTTACTAAATATATAGTTGTTTTGACCAAATAATTTGTAGCCTTAACCAAATAATTATTTTCATACAACAAATTACAAAAAGTTTTGTTAAATGTAACTAAGTTTTTGGTACCAGTAACTATAAAATTCATTTGATCTCACTATTCTACCAAACGATTTCTCTCAGTGTATAATATATGAAAGAAAGAGAAAAAGAGAAAGAAAGAGAGAAGTATCTTCATTTTGATAAAAAATTATATTATACAAATTTAATATTAATTAAAGATTCATACAAATTTTACAATTGTTAAGAAAGCAATCTTAGCGCTCCTTTATTATGTAACACTGCAATTAAATAGAACAAACTTTTTTATAGAACGTCAGGAGAAGGGAAGAAACCATAGCATTCAAATTTTGTGTTTGTCTATATCTATATTATATGCGGTTACCTGCGCTACCGATGCACCATTACCATTCAGGTATCTTTCGGCTAAGTGAGGACATTAATTTTTCCGTTCTACCAAGCATATTTTCAAAGCTGTTATAGATAATATGGTTATCTGTTGATCGTCTTGAAAAGTACTTCGGCCGAAGGCTGTTCGGCGATGTTATCTCCATGAGATATTAAGGTATGGAAATTTCTCGCGGCTTTCAAACGACCGATCCTTTGACGCACCGTCCGTTTCTTGTTTCATCTAACAGTCTAATAGTTATTGACGCGAGGGATCTCGTTCACTTGCTACGTATAGTATTCTAATGAATGAGAATCTCTAGATCATAATTAATCAAACTAAAATTGTTCTAATAAATAAATTATTCCTCGAATGGAAATAAAGGAATCATTCTCATCGAAAATATTTTCTTCGAAATGTTCTCTAAAAATTTAGATAAAACATACACGCGAAAGGATAAATACTTTCTATAAAATCATCTCTCCCTTCAGGTCGTCGCGAAGGGCGTGCTATTTCGATATTAAATGAAACTGGCTAGCCCACTGGTAGAACTATTAATTATATCGAGAAGGGCCTCAGCTTGTCGTGGAATCCGGTCCCAATAATTACCTCGCGCGCCTTTCCCTGGAAGGGTTCCCGAAACGCGTGCGTCGAGGTACGCTGTTTCAGTGAATCAACCTGAACCTGTTATCTCGGATGAATATCACGGAAGAAACGGCACCATTTCACCGTTTTAATAGAGACATATAAGCGCGGGCGACCGGTCTTCCGGACATTTATACGATTACCGAGTCATCGAAGCATAGGCTACCAAAAGTATTCAGCCTCTGAGTAGCCGTAAAAGTAATCGTTTCTGTTCTGTAAGAGATAGAGTTTCATTGCAAAATCTAAATTTGGGAGTGTTAGAAATATTTTAGATAGTTTGAGAATAGATATGTAAAAAAGAAAATGGAACTCTTTCTTCCAGAATATCGAAAATGATCTAAATTCTACTTTTAAACATTGTATTATTTTTTAAATCAGCTGCTCTTAAAAAATGTGACCCTAAAATAACTAAACTTTTCTGTCAAATCTTTTTAAAGTTAAAATAGAGCTAAATTAATTTTCATGGATATATATTAAAAAGTCATATTTAAATTATACGTAAACTAGGAACAAATATTTTAATCTTAAAAATAAGATATTTTGCTACTATATATGAGTGGAGGACTGCTTTGGTTATTAGAATTCTATAAAAATAAATTTTTCTGACATTTCTCTTTAAACAATTATAAAATACAATAAAAATCACGATTAATATTTCCGTTGATAAGATACATGCACCTAAGAGAATACAAATTATTTATTTGTACGTATTAGAACTAAGAATGTACAAACACACAACTACTATAAAGTATCCTCGCAGAATCGAGGTCCCGCTGTCTTCACAATTCGGAGGAAGGATGTCGATTCCGTTACTTAAGGAAAGATAGCGAGATATAGTTTATTTCTGCGGATAATCTGCGTGCGCGTTCAAAGGAAACGATCGCAGATTTATGGATCGGCCTCCTGCCGAAGAATGCGATGCGGAAGAGATGCACGCGCGCGCGTCGTGCGATCGTACCCTCCTCTGCCGTTGGTCGAACAGCCTACGAACGATCTCGCATACCACGCACACGCGTTCCTCGATTAACGATATTCTCTCGCGAACGGAGACGGGATACGAAGATCTAACACACGCATTCCGCGAAGCGAAATTTCGTCGAGCGAAATTTTTATCCCCTAAGTAATCCCCTGTGTCGTAATAAACGGCTCCAAAGAGAGAAGTCGTTCGGGACCGCATCTCATTACGATTGCGTACGCGAGCGAGATGGGCGAGAGGAGGAAAAGCAGACAGGCAGGCAGGCAGGCAGGCAGGCAAGCACGCAGGGATCGGTAAGAATCGGCCCGGTGATTATTTCGACGAAAAAAACGTCCCGGACGACTCTGATGAATCGCCAGAGGCGTCCTCCTCTTGGCGGCCAGTGTCAGCGTCTCTTTCTCTCTCTTCTTCTTCTTCTTCTTTTCTCGTTCATTCGTCTCTTTCTCTCTCTCTCTCTCTCTTTCTCTGTTTCTCTATGTCCGCCAACTTTCTTCTGCAACCACCGACTCGGCTGGTCCGTCCGCTCGATGAACGCGAACACGCGAGGGACGGCCCCGGCCTGGCTATTACAATAACCGGTGTACGTGGTTCCCGCTCAAGGTCGCAACACGAAGAGAGATCCCTCGAGGAGGAGACCCGACTCGGCTCGAGGATCTCTATTCTTTCGAGGAGAGTCCTCGTCGAGCGAGCGAGTTTACTCGAGCGATGGCGCGAACGATGAGCGTTAAGCGAGAAGCGATGAGAAAAAGTTGGCGCGATGCCGGTCGAGCTGACAAAGTGTCATATACTTCAGGACTGCAGCCGGTTTGCACTTTTCAACCGATTTTGCTTACTGTCATAGCATCTAGACTGCGCGCGGAAATAAAAAACGCTCAAGCTTAGGGATGGTAATAGCTGTAAATCGTATACGATACTATAAGGCTCTAGTGCTTTGAAGTACAGCTTCAAAGCACCAGCATCCACCCATGCAGCACAGCATAGAAAACATTTTTTATATGTATTTTTAAATATATAATTCTGTTTAAACAAAGATTCATTCAAGTAATGCCCAACTCTGCCCATACAGCACAGCGCTGCAGCGTAGCAAGAACATTGCAAAATATTGCTCCAATGTCTGCTAAAATGTCTGTTTCAGAAATATTAATACCTACGCTGAGAGAAATGTTTCGTAAAATCAACTAAAGTTTGGTGATCAAATGAATTTTATAGTAATAGTTACTAAATATATAGTTGTTTTGACCAAACAATTTGTAGTCTTAACCAAATAATTATTTTCATACAACAAATTACAAAAAGTTTTTGGTTTTTTTGTTAAATGTAACAAAGTTTTTGTTACATTACTAACCAATAACTATAAAATTCATTTGATCACTATACTACCAAACGATTTCTCCCAGTGTAGCAGCATTGCAGCAACATTATATAATAGTGTATTAACATTGCCGCAACATTACGTTTCAATATTTCTTAAGCGGACATTTTATCGTTGCTGCAATATTGCTGAAACATTGTAGCAATATTTTGCAATGTTTTTGCTATGCTGTGCTGTACGAGCAGAATAGGGTATTACTTGAATGAATCTTTGTTTAAATACAAAATTATATATTATTTAAAAATACGAATATAAAATAGAATAATAGAGCGGGTAATAGAGGAATCCCCTGTCTTTGACGCAGGAAATAGAGAGAAAAATTGTGGCGATTTAGAGAGTCACGCAATCGATCGAGCTAGCGTGTTCGGTGTCCCTCTGGGACTTCAGAATTACATGTAAACGTCGCACCATTTTTCTCTTGGATTTATTCTTCACTCTTACGCATTAATTTTGATTGATAAAGAGAAATCTGCAAGTAAGAATGAAAAAAACTCGAGAGTCACGCGATCAGGCGCGCTGGCGTATCTAATGTGCAACTCGCATCATTGTCGGACTTATCAAACCGTGTAAATCATTATTCGCTCTTTTACCTTTTAATATCATTATCGCTATATAATTACATCTGAACATTGTACTTTGAATAATTTCGAGTTATTTTAATTATCTACATTTAACGATAATAATTTCAACACATGGCATGAGTGTGCGGTAATGAACAGATTTATCAAAAAATAATAATCCGTGTTCGCAGATTCACTTGACGATCTTAATAAACGCAATTGTCGGGAAGATTTTCCAGCTGTGGCTTCCAGCGGCGAAGTTAATTCGCCGACACTTTGCTCATTGTCGGAGGAAAAGACGTACAAATGACTACGTGGAAAAAGGGGGCAAAGAAAAATACTCGATGTTGAGACTGGAACCGATGCGATGTGCGTTGAACTCTTTCACCGCGACACAAACGCAACATTTGTGGAGAAATCTCTTTATTTCCACGACGGTTACAATGCATACCGTTATGCGCGAGTACAAAACCATATTGGCGTAACGGTAAGGTCAGAGAAAAGGGAGAAACAGGCAACTACCGCGCGAGTTCGCTTCGCTCGTTATCGATGGCCAGATAGAAAACGGGATCGTTATCGGATTTACTTGGGCGTGGAGCGAACTCGCGCAGATCCGATCGAAATCGATTCGCAACGCGGATATACGATCGCGGTGTTTTTCGTCGCCGAGCCGACGCGACGCGACGCGGCGACGGTGCGCCTCGCGAAACACGCATCGACATCACCGGCGCCGACGATGGTGTTTCGGCGATTATCTTCGATTTCCTGCATCATTCCAGTAATTGCGTGCATGCAAGTACAGTCATTGCAAAAATAATCATTTACGAAATCACGTTTCGCAAAAAATGTTACTATCTTCTTTCAATTAAACAGTTTCTTTTTAAACTGAAGCACACTGAGGAAAAAAAATTGTTAACTAAATTTCTCAATTTGATTAAACTTCTTCAGTTCAAATATACTGAGAAATGTTTGGTAAAATCAATCAAAGTTTGGTTGATTAGTGATCAAATGAATTTTATAGTTATAATTACTAAATATATTGTTGTTTTGACCAAACAATTTGTAGTCTTAACCAAATAATTATTTTCATACAACAATTACAAAAAGTTTTTGGTTTTTTTGTTAAATGTAACAAAGTTTTTGGTACCAGTAACTATAAAATTCATTTGATCACTATTCTACCAAACGATTTCTCTCAGTGTAATTACGTACAATATTTAAGTTAAATACACAAATGCTTAAACTAAACTTCAAGTATTTTATGTATTCGAGTCAAATATGTAAAAAAAATTACTTAAAAAAATTTAACGCGAGCTGAAAAATTTAGTCAAATTAACAACTTTTTTTCTTCAGTGTATGACTGGAATGCATGGATATGGTTTAAGATATAGTTAGTGCAATGTACAAAAATATGCGGATCTGGTTGTCGATGAATTTTGATGTGTTCCTTGGCAAGAGATCCCGGTTCTTTTATCGCCACTTACAAAACCTGATAACAGTCTTCAGAAGCTCTTTTACTCAACCAGATTTATACGATGCCGTATCTCGAGATTATATCAGAGTCATTCCCAGATCGAAAAATCTGGCAAAGTTCACAAAGCGGCGCGGCGCGGCGCGGCGACGGGCGATGCAACGGGCACGAAGATGCCCGGCATGGATAAGGGCTCCGCGAAAGAACATTCGATTTTATGGAACCTGTTCCCATCGCACGTATACGTACGTGCGCGTCCCTCGCGCGAACGGGTTTACTTAAGCACGCACGTACTCGGCGCGCTTCACGCTTCTGCGGAGCGCGTTACTTGTAAATTAGCGCCAGCACACTCATAACGGCCGGTTGATCGTTTGACCGGGACATCCGAAAATCCGACGATGAGTGTCTCAAATAAAGATATCCACGTGTGACAGCTGTTAATATGTGACGCTGCGCGACAAAATCCGAGAGAAACGAGAGATGAATTTATCCTCGGGATACATTTACATGGTATCTCAAAGATTATCAAATACTAAAATTTTCTGAAGAGTCTTGATGCGATTTTTGAATCTAAATTAAACTCAATAACTTAATTTGATGTACAAGGTATGTAATTTAATCAAATTTCATTAGTTTTATTTATATAACGCGAAAATAAGTCTTAATTAATTAATCTTAAAACAATCTTAAGACAAAAATTAATACAATTAATGGCATCGAATTTGTGTTTTCACATTTATAATATAAAGAATAAATATTGAGAAAGTCTGTTATGAAAGTTTATTAAGTTGAAATGAAAATAAAAGAATTAAAAGAAAAAAAAAAAAAA
>QKQZ01049976.1:0-33400 GCA_003595255.1 Solenopsis fugax
TTTCGTTAACTTATAATATTAATTTATAATTATATATTTTTTATTGTTATCTATGTTGTAAAATCACAAGAAATTAATATTTGCACTTCTCAAGTTATTGTACATTTATTAACAGACAATTTGACAATCGCTGATTTTCCGCTGATAACTGCGACGATGTGTCTAGAAGCTATCGACTTCAAATTGGATGCATGGCCTTACGTGGCGCAATGGTATAACAATTTCAAACAAAAGCATCCTGATCTCTGGGAAATTGCGGCGGGTGGAATGCGGGAAATCAGTTATTTTGAAAAACATCCACCCGATTTATCCAGTATGGATCATCCGATATTTGCGGTGCGCAAAAACGTTTGAAAGATTTCTACAGCAAAATCGAATAGTTTTGAATAGTTACAAACACTTTCTACTTTAGATAGATTTGCAATTTCTCTAAGCATGTAGTATGAAAAGAATAATAATAAAAGTGTAACGTTCTTACTAAGCTAAATTTATTATTGACATAATCACATTCATTCAATATTTGCACAATGTTTCCATAATCTTCATCTTGTATATCAAGATTAAACTAGAATCTCTATTACAATATTTTTTACGATAAATGTTAATGTAATAATTACTGCGGTTACAACCATCGTGTGTTAACTTTTGTGTTATTGACAGTATATGTACAAATGAAATAAATCTGTCGACGTACATTCCGGCATATTCTTTATCAAAGTGTTTGCAAGTGGAATTAATTGCAAAATTTGTAGATATCTGTCATAATTATGTACATAAAATTGTATTTAATAATGCAAATAGAGGTAATTATTATTGGTGTAAATTTAAAGAGGAATTTAAAAAGGAAAAATCGGTGTAAAATAATTCTATGAAAATGTCGCTTATGTGACACTTACAAAAATATATTTACGATCAATATATAAGACGTAATTTGTTTATAGAAATTTATATATAGATACAGATATTCCTAGTAATTCTAGTTCGACGAGACTTTTGTAGTTTCGTCGTAAACAAATTTTAAGCTGATCACGAACCTTAATAACTCCCAAATTTCGCTATGTTAACTTTATTTGTGAAATTTAATATAATACGAGAACGATGCATATCGTAAATTGAGCTGTCACGTGCCGAGTATTCCTGGCGTATTAAATATCTCTCATTTTACAGACTATAAACATCACAAATTTCGACATTCGTTTGAACATTATGGATAGAAGGACTTAGAATAAAAATAAAACTATCAACCCTGTAATATTACACTAATTCCGTGGGATAAGAATATCACTATGAGCCATTTGTATCGATCTGCAAATGCATATTGCGGTAAAACATCGTATCATGAATTTTCGTCACGATAGATCTGCTAAATAACATCTATATGGATCAACAATATCTTCAGAGACGAGAAACGTTATTTAGAGCTAATTCACTATTTCTGATTGTCTTATATATTATTCATATCCGTTTGTAACTTCCATTACTGACGTTACGTCGAATATTGTGATAGCGTGAAACAGTCGAGTAAAAATCTTGATCCAAATATTATTTCTAACATATTTTCCACGATTTATTTAAAACGTATTGAAACCGACAAATCTCGTTAAATTTAAATTTTCTGCCGATTTATTTTCGATAGCACGCTATAATGTCCAAAATTGAGTTTATCGAGTTTATTTTAGTAAATAGCAAATCGTCTTTGTTTCTTAATGTATAACAGTAGTTCCCTCTCCTTACAGAAATTCAATATTGGCAGTATTAATCGATCAATTATTAATTACTTATTTTGAGTATTAAGAGTATTGTTAGTGCTTTTAATACTTTTGATAAAATAAATAATTAATCACTGGCCAATTTAATACTGTCAGTATTTCTGTAAGGGTCATAAGAATATCTCTCATCTGTATGTAGGAATACTTAAAGAAGTTTTACATAGTCGCCTGACTATGTAATCGATCTGAAATTTTTTTCATGCTAATTGAGCTACAGTTATCACACATACATACATCGACAATATGTACGTTAATACCATGAATAAAGATGTCTCCGATGTACTTAGACTCAATATGTGAATACTTTGATTGTAACCTTTCAGAAAACGATGATCGTATAGCATGAAGAGTAGAAAATATCAACAATAAGAAACAATATTAATCATTATTTGTTAATAATATTAATTGTTTTTAATATATTTTTATAAGATGTTTCTTAGCACTGAGCTCTTTAAAAACTTTTTTATGCGATTTGAAATAATTTTTTTTTACTTTGCAGTTTTAATTACACGTATCTCATTACATGTATTTTATGATGTTTAATGAGCTTTTAAATAAATTAAGAAATTTAAATAAGTACTTGATCAAAAAGTATTAAATTCAGGGCAGACTTTTTACCTGCATTTGTTTATTTAATTTTAATCTAACTGACTTTCTCGATTGATTTCCAGAATTGATACTAAAAAATTAGATTAATTGAAAATAGTTGATGTTGATGGAATGATTCATCATTAATATACTTCAAGATAGTCTTAAGGATTCAGAAGATTTAAAAGTACTGATAGAATAATTCTATTTCTTTGCCAAATTCGTATTCATACTAATAAACGACGATGTTTCTGATCATCGAGCCATTGCCAATGAGGCCTACGTAGCTCTCTGTCACTATTATATTAATTATTGCTTTGATTTTTAATTACCGAACCGTGTTTAGTCACCGAACCCTGCCCGAGGGCGATCGTAGATGTGATTTTATGTAACCGGTTCGATAATCGATCGCGTCACGCGATGATCCATCTGTCATGCCGTGCCTGTGTCTCCTGCTCCACCTGTAAACGAAAATTGTGTTATTCATAGTGATTTTAACAGTCGTTAACTAAAATCTCAATCAGCATGCAGAACACGTATTTTGTTTTTTACTGATTCAGTGGGAAAAAAACGCGTGGAAACTTTCCGACATTGATATCCTCGATACTTTATTAATTACGGCGCGGAATCGCAAAAAAAAATACGAAAATACAATTGCTATTTTGTCCATACCCCAATAGCACAGATCTTATAAAGACATCCATAGAACATTCTAAGGATACACGTCTTATGTGCTATCTGATTAATTATTCTCTTTTACATTTATTTATTATTTGTAATGCACAATGTAAAATAAATTTCAGATTTTTTTTAAAAATTATTATTGTACTTTGTTTAGCATAGTAGCTTCAAAAACAAAAGACAAATAAATTCAATTTATTATTATTATCCCATTATGTCAAATTTTCTTCGAAATAAAAATGTATGATATACTGATATTTGATTTCTTAATGCGTGTAAATTTAAAATATAAAATTACGATTCTATCTTTACTTTAGGTTTTCTGTTTTTATTTATATTATATATTCGTAGAAAATTACCACGCGAAATCAAATTCAATTCATATCCAACGCAAAAAGTCACGGATATCCCATTACTATATGAAGATATGATTTTATACTTTTATCTCATACTTCATTTAATTTTAATATACGACGAAAAATTTCTAATCGAATATATAATCGATTGAATTACATGGGATTGTCCGTCTCGTTTTGCAAGGTAAACAATTAACAAACTGAACTGAACAGTAACTGTACCATTAAATATCGAACACCATGACACATGTCGCTATGCATCATTCCAAAAATTTATGTGGGACACACGGATAGATGTATACATTAAAAATAAAACTGACTTGGAACATTTATGAATACCTGTAACATTCACGGAACACGGAACAGGATACTAAACAGACCACTATGAACTAAGATAAGATAAATAGATATGAAGAAATTTTAGAATTTTATAAAGGCACATTCCTCATTACACGCATATGCTTTCAAATCGATATACAGGGTCTCGTAACTGTCTTTTGTCTTTTTTTAAAGTTACATCTTTCTTAATTAAAACAGAAATCCCGATACTCTTTGAAAATTATAAAATATATAGAGAATAAAAACTCTTTCCGCGATGTAAAATAATTAAAATAGACAAGAAAACTTTATTCTTCCTTTTAGTTTTAAGGACTCTACTTTTTAAGGAAATTTTAATCTTTATCACTTCTTCTCTATTTAACTTTAAGAAAGATAAATACTATAGAAGATGTTAAGTTAGCCGAAAAGAAATAAATAAATAAAGGCGCGATACTTCTCTAAAATACCCTGTATATTAGCATTACCCGCTATTAGCGTTCGGCATTTACGCTACGTTACATTAGTCACTTAGGCGCTAGCTCAGACAGCAATATAACATAATGCAACTCAATATTCAGCGCTTACACAAGGTGATTTGCGACTGCCACTCGCTAACAAATCCCTGCTCAATTACCCAGCCATGTTTCGTACCTCGAGCGTTACAAGGTACAAAAAAATTCTACACGGTGCTACTCGTCGCCAGCCAACTATCACGATCACGTTCGATTCGATCTTGATCACTCCCGCACCTGATTCCTACCTGATTTCTCTCTTACCGCGTCACGCGTGGCTTCGCCACCAGCCTGATCGTTCTCATACCTTGCAGATTACGAGGATCATGCGAATAGCTGTTGCTGACGACGGTGGTTGTGGTGGTGGTGGTGGTCGAGGTCGAGGTGATGGAGGTCGAGGTAGAAGGAAGGACACGGCGTGATTGGGTTTCGGAGATCGAGCTGTACTGTTGGGGGTTGTTAACATGTCGAAGAGCGATGGGCTGATTGTTGCTGCTGCTATTGTTGTTGTTGTTGTTGTTGTTGCTGATCGGCAATAATGTCTGACCGTCTCCATGCGCGGCGGAAACGCCGTAACTCCTCAGACGATGCTGACGTTGCTGTAGAGACGCTCTGCGACCCCTAAGGATACTCCTGCTGCCCCGTTGCTGGCCGCCCCCCGTGGTACTGCGTATTATATATTAAGCCCGAGACTGTCATCAGTCGTTCTCTCGATTATCTCCGTGCGGGGGTAGACACCTGCTGGTGGCTCCTCGACGGTATGTCTCGCAGCGCGGTGTGTCTCGTTGGTCTTTTTTTTTTTTTTAATATAATCAAGAGGGGTTATCGCGTGTTTCTTGAATATCTCGATACCCGAATTTTCCTCTTACATGAGGACGTTCCTTATGTGTTTACATAAAATCTCGACAATCAGGGCAGATCGAGGGTGGAGGGCACGGGCATTCGCGTCGTAGAAATCCGGCGATTCGATTAAGCCTTTTTTTCTCATCAAGTCTTAATTATATTATAATCGAACCATTGGATAGAATCTAATGCCCATTTCTATCAATGTAAATTAATTTTAATCGAAATAAAACTTACTTGTTATTTTTTTCTAATACTATAAATAGCTTACAACACGAATATCGTAAGATTTCTATGACGATCGGAATACTAATTAGTCAGATGAAATAATGGAACGAACAAGAGCACGCGTGACTAAATTATAGATTGAGGGCAAAATAGTATACCGTTCCAGGATGCTTTACGAGCACGACCGTTAAGGCAAGCAATCTCTTAAGATTTCCGACGGCAATGATAGGATTACTCCTGAATCTAATACGTGTCTTATCGATCCAATTTTGAATAAGGGTTTGGACGAATAAAAATAGCTAATACAGACACATAATGCATCGAAGCGAACTGAATGATCAAAAGGAAAATAAAATCGGGGAAAAGAAGCATGAAGAAGAGGCATGCCGGTTGCTTTAAAAGGAAAATAAGCTAATGAAAAGTAAGCCAAGCTTAAAGGTATGCATGCAGAATGAAGGTAATCGAAAAAATGTTATAAATCATGCGCCTATTGACATTTATACCGCTTGCCCTTTTACAGAAAATTCATCGCAAATGAATTAATAGTTCCATTAAAATATGTCTCTTAGTCTTATAATTTTTATTTAAATAAATAATAATTTACTTGCTTGCACATATAATAGAATAAAATTCTGATTGATTCAGAAATGATTTTTTTCTAAATTAAATTTTTCATATTAAAATTGCATATTATAACCGTTTTTAAAGATATTATAATATATATCTCTCTATCACATAAATTATAAGCATTTTTAAAAACCATATTATATAAATAATAAATTTATTTGATTTACTAAATATTTCAATTTTTTTGCACCACGCTATTTTTTACATAAGAATGATTTACAAGCCTTTTTTCTGTAATCTTATAAAGTTTAAATAATAATCTAGATAATTATTACTAAAAAAGATGAATTTTCAGTAGGACCAGAGCAAGACATATGAGATGTATTTTCTTACCTTGTACTGTGACTCATGAGGACTACGTTTCTGTAACAGCATATAATGGATCCTGATTGTTGGGAAGCGAGTGATGAAGTGATATCGATATCAAAGACAATACAACAAGCAACTTAGCAAGTTCATTTATTTTCATCCTAATCCTTTTTTTCATTTAAACAGTTCAAGTTCTTTAAGAGCCGAAAATGTGCATTTCTTTTTTTAATTTTAATAAAGAAATTTCGTAAATATCATCGATATATTTATACACAACACTTACTTATAGTAGAGAAAATAATATTTAAATAATGTTTAGATAAATTATTATTGCTTAATGTAAAGTTAAAAAGTATATCAGTTTTTAAATGAATTCCAATTAATCTATATAAGTTTGATAGATTTAAATTTTCAAATTTTAAATATGAAGATATTAAAATTTATTTTGAACTGTGTGCTCACATTGTTCACAGAATATAAAAAGTAGCAAATTCAAGATTTATTTTAATTACTAGAATTCTCTTGAAGTTGCTTTTAAACGTTCAGAAAATATTGAACAAGGGAAGTTAAAAGATTTGCTTATATATTGATTAATATATTTCATGATATATCTAAATATATCATTATTTATAAAAAAAAAACATACAAAATGTTCAAGCTTTTTATGCCGGTTACATTGTCATTTCTGTTGTTACTGTAAAATATATTCATTTAATTATTCTTTAAATCTGTTGTATATTCCAGGCATCCTGTAAAACTATATCAGTGCTAGTCTTCAATTTTTATGTCAAGCGTGACGATGTGCAACGAATTGCGAAATTCTAAATGCGAAAGAAAACCGCAATACGCTTTGGCATAAATCGACGTAATCGGCTCCGTATCTATGCAGCGAAACAAAATATCTCATATGATTTGAAAATGTCATCGCATGTAGAAGTAACGTTAGCTGCGAAGCTGCGAAGTAAAGGCTGGTGAGACGCAAAACAAACTGTAAGAATTGTCTCAACGCAAATCCAGATCAAAACTCAAGGATTTCTCAAACAAAAAAAAAACAATCGCAAATAATACAACGAAAAATCATAAAAAATTCCTATGTTTTTTTTATATTGTTCGCGTTCGATCGGCGTGCGCTTCGTGACGAAAGGGGGATTTATTGAAACCGTACGTTTTGCGAAGACAAACGTATAAAGTTTTCCAAGAATATTCTCTATGTTACTTTACTAAAGTGCTTTATAAGTTATATTTTATTACGGTTCGGAAAAATCACAAAAACTAAGGCAGTAGATTAACGTATAGATTATATAGGTAGGTCAAGCACATCCTACTTCAAGTGAGACTACGCGCTGCCTCTAGTCTGGTGCCAAATAAGGTAAAAGATAACAGTCCGATATTATAGCAAGAGTAAAGAAGATGTATAGAGAGATAGACAAATCGTCTCGGACGAACGAGGAGTTCGCTAGAAAAACTAAAGACTAAAAGATAAATTAAATATACTCCGAATCTTTTAAAAGTGCATACCATAGAGACGCGTTGTATATAGAATACAAACTGAGAAAACGTACCGGAGGAGCCTTGTTATGTAATCTGGCCAATTATCCGGGAACATTACGAGGAAGAAACCCACCGCGATGAAGATCATGCCAGCTAATTTCATGCCCATGAAGGTCGCTCCGTAAAAAATTACGTCCAGTGCTGCACAATATTAATGATTGGTGAGTAATGGATTTTATCAATATAGAAATAAAGTAAAAAATACTTTTTTAAATATTTTTTTATTAAAAATAAATTTTATTTAAAACTTATATCTTCAAATAAGGGATGTTCTTTTTTTTATTATTTCTACAACCCTTTCGAAAAATTCAATCTTTACCTTAGATGATTATTAGTATTTTATTGAAAGGTGCCACGATTTATTATTTCAAAATAACTGATTAATCGTTTTTACTTACCAGCAGACACAGGTACAGCTGTTATTAATCCAAGAGTAATGAACAGATCGTAGGTGAGCACAATGCTGAAATTACCGAGCATATTCGCAACTGTGAACAAATCATCCGAAGTGTATATATCAGTTACGAGTACACGTTCTCATGTCAAATATATAGTAATCTAGCTCAGCGTTAATTCAGACCTAAATGGAGGATGCTGGCGGAGAGTAACGCTGCCCATGGCAAACTTGCCCAATGTATGGTTTCCACTCCGGAAAAGTATAGAGTCAGGCAAATCGGCCATAACAGGGTGGCGTTGCACAAACCGATAAGAGAGAAAATTAAAGACTTTTGGCCGAACGTAGTTTCTCCTATTACTTTCTTAAAAAGGACCTGAACAAACAAATGATTTATTAAAAATTTAACATAAAAATTTAACGTATTTTCAATCGTAATACAGATTGCTAATACATATTATACGCTTACTTTGTAAACGGCAGAGCCAGCTGCCGCTGCTGTAGCTAAAACGACACCCCCTAACGTCGGACTTCCGGTTATGCCATCCATGTAAGCTAAAAGCGCGATACCGGTGTTACAGAGGATTACCGCGACTATCTGTAAGTGATAAGAAAAGCTTCATATTAAGTTTAATATAATTAAAACTTCCTTATGAAAGGCACACGTAAAGAAAAGATACATAAATGCCAAAGTATTAAAAAGTGTTATTTAAAAATTTTTTAAATGTACAATAGAATCTTTATCGTCTATTCTGTTAACTTCATAAAGATTTAACATGCTTCCAGAAATAATTTTCGAATTTAATAAATAATATGTACATTAGTGTAAGTGATATCAAATTTTAGCAGTTGCTACAGAATCGAAATAAAAATTGAATGCAATTTTTTTTTAACTACTAACCCTCACGCCCACGAATTGTTCGTGAAGAATGACCCACGAGAGCAGGTAGACGCATGAAACGTTGGTTGCGAATAACGCCATCACGTCTGTAGCTAGCAGTATCCTCAACGAGAGTATGTACAAGTAATTCGTGATAACCCACAGACCGCAGAAAAGACTGCATCTGATTAAGAAGCGACCGCCCGTGAAACCCTTATCGCGGAAACCGCGGAGGCTGTCGGCGATTATCTCCGAAGGGGTGGCGCACCTGGTTCTGGCAGCCCAACAGATGAAATATACCGGAAAGTACAAGACATTCCAGTTGGTGCAGAACCACGTTGTAAAGAAGGGTGCATCATATGGAAGGATGATCTGAAGATAATAGTTGTCGTAACGTCGTTGAAGACGGGGAAAAGGAGGCTTGAAGTAGGGATGGGAAGTCGTTTCTTCATCGTTACTGTATCGTTATTTTTATTCTTTTATAATAACTATTTGTTAATGACGTTACAATTTTTCATAATGGTAATGATAACGCTAGGGTTGGAGAACAATCATTTTTAACAAACCACTTGTTGACATTATGCATTACTCGTTGAAAAAAGGAATTTGTTAGTTGATTCGTTATTTTTCAATGAATGCATAATGATAACGAGTTGATTGTAAAGTGACTATTCCAACCCTGATCTTACCATTACTATTATGGAAAATTGTAACATTATTACCAAATTATAAAAAGATATAAAAAAGTAACGAGTAACGGCGTTACTTACTGTAACTCGTTACTTCCCATCCCTGGCTTGAAGTAAGCTCACATGTTGATGATGAAATCCGCTCACGGAGGAATTTGCAGACTCGGACGTTTCCGAGATCTTGTCCGGTTTATGAAAGTACAAATACTTAATGCAATGAGTTGCTCCGACCCAACTCGCAGTTACGCATATCGTCACGCACACCCCGAAATATATCTGCAATTATAAAAATAATTAGATGATCTGGACGTCGCATAGCAATCACGCAGACTAATTTCGATATAGATAGCTAGAGTAAGCATTGATAAATAGATCCATAAAAGTAATATTTTGAGTCTCTTCCTTTGACCATTAACATTTAATCTACATTCTGTTTCATCTATTATCAGCACACTTTAGCTTCAAGTTAGAGATACAAATGACCTTCTTCGCGCTTTCCGCGCAGCAAGAGGCGAAGCAAGCCGAAATTGAACTCGGCTGCTGCGGCTGCTGAACCACCGGAGCTGAGGTCACATGGGTCGATGATTGAGTTTGGCCTGTCGGTTGCACGCCGGTCCCACTATCGCCGCCGCCGCCGCCGCCTCCGCCTCCGCTTCCAGTGGCCTCCAGGGTGCGATAACTCGACGCAGAAGCGCCTTCGACGACGCTGCAACCCTGCTGCTGTTCGCATCCTGAAATATTAACGCTCTTGCCGAATCTCTGTCTCATGGTACCTCGTAGGGTGAAAATACCTTCATTTCCATTAATTTATTCGTGTGCAAAGAAAATTTTAAATAGTGTGTATTTTAACTTGAATTTTTTTAATACAGTGTGTATTTTAACTGAATGATTGCTATTCATAATTAGAATGTGGATTGTAGGGTCACTGCATCAGTCGCTACACTGTCACCAGTTAACAGTCAACAGTAAATGACTGTTTAAGAAAAATATTAAAATAATAAGACTTCAAAATAAAGTACAAATTAATTGATAGATTTTAGATCTAATTTGCATGCAGATGTGATTGATTAAATTATTATTTTTTTACTTGAAAATATAATTATATTGTTTTTATTTGTTCATTGATTGGTTCAATTTCTTATTTGTTCATTGACTGATATAAGTGACTCTACGATTGAAGTAATGGCAAGAAGCTATGGATTAAATCTATTTTAATTCTGAATAATAGCTGTGTAAAATGTGTGCACGAGCGTGACTTTAATGCGCAGAAAGTGATACGACGCCGATGTGCGGCTTTTCTTAAGCGTGTCTTGACTTTGAAATTTTGCAGTTTTATTTAAATATTAGGCGAAATATGCTCAGCGAATTGAAATATTACGCGCGCATCATGCGAGCGCTTTAATTAATAATGCATAAATATTGATACTAAAAACTAATACTATAAAACTGATACAGGCTTCTAGAATTCTAAGTTTCTCTTCTCTTAGATATAAATACTATAGATACTACGCTACGAATCCATCGTTGCTAGATCTGTTGCATTCTCCAATCAATGTCAAAATGCGATTGTCGATGATCACTATCATCTTAAACCATTAGATCTCCTTCCAGTCACAGATTCGACGTCAACCAAAGCGGCAATTTTCTTCAAGAAAATTTGATAACAAATTATTCATATATTTTTCAAATTTAACGTGCATTAATTTCGCGAGTAATTATAATTGCGATAAGACATCCGCTTAAAAAAAGAAAAAATAAAATTTTAATTCATTTTTTAAATCTTGTAAGAAACTTTAAGGATGTATCTCACGTATCTCAGTTTTTTTTTACAATTTTTTTACAATTAATTTCTGTATCACAATAAAACTTCATATAAATCATTCTAAATATTTAATGTACTTATATAAAAACATTCAGGTTTTGAGTAAATATTAAGTAAATTGATATACATAATGATCTCAAATGCTAATAAATTGTCGGGCAATCAACAATATGTAATTAATAATAATGATTTTTGATTGGAGTGTAAAAATCGCTTCAAGCAACGCAAAAAAATTGTTTTCGGATTTTGAACTAAAATTCTTCACCTTCAATACAATTATTTTCAAAATCTCAAATAATTCATAGCAGCAGTTATCATTAGCAGCAGTTATCATTAGCACTTTCCTCAGCTTTTCACCCTCCAGTATCTGCGACTGAAAGGATACTCGAGGAAGGGATAAGGGTCGATCCAACACAATCTACAACAACGCGCAAATTTACCTGAAGCGTGGAGCGCAATCTGGATGGGAGTGATGAACGGACCATGGGTCTGCTGATCTTCGATGAAGGCTATATTCGACGTACGCGATCGTCGTGGATGAAATATCGTTGGTACTTCATCAACTCCTCCGCTACCCATGGCTTAAGCGCGTTCTTTGAAACATGTCATTAGAAAGAGATTTGCGTTCAACGTGTGCCGGTGCGACACGCTACCCCGGGTTACACATCAACCTCGAACCGATTTATGCGAAACACCTGGTGCATATCGCGACTTTTCTACATGTACGTTGATATCTCGATCATGTTCGTGAGCGTGCACCAGTGATAAACACCTCGGTGTGTTTCATCAGAGTTGCCTCGCACATGCAACAACACCTTCATATGTCCGAGAGATCCCATTTCCATTTTCGTAAATTCGATACTTGTTATAATAAACTAACGCAAGTATAGCAATAATAGATCTTCTCTCGTCGAACGGTACGTTCGTGCTGCAAAATCGGGACGAGGATTATACGAAACATACGAAACCGAGCGGTGTATAATTACGATGACCATATTTTCTTAGAGAAATTAAAGGACAAACTTGAAAAATTTAGAGCTCCGTTTCTACATGTTCCATAGTCCACAAATCAGTTTGTGATTGCCAGGAGTCTTTGCATTTCGAAATTTTCTTCAATACCAAAATGAGATTGCATAGTTTTCTGGTTTGAAACTGTGTTGAAACAAATCCTTGGTTTAAATTTCAAATAAGTTTGAAATAATAAAAAATGAAAATAAATCTGAATAATAAAAAAAGAACATAATTAACATAAGATAAAACAAAAATTGAATTGCACGAAACTAAATTTGTCGGTTATTTGTGTAAAAAATTCGCTAGTACAATATTAGACATTGGAACTAATTAGAAAAGAATTTATTTTAATATTGTTCAAATAAAGGGCCAAATTAAATTGAAAAGAATAAATAAATTTAAAGGAGAGCTACCTGAAAAAAAAGGTTGTCCTCTACAATAAAGGACGTATGTATAGTTTAGATAAGAAAAAATTTTCAACGTGTTACAAGCATGTTTTGTGTATCGATTTGGTACGAACAAACACGGAGACCATTTCCGCGCGCTTCGATATCTGATCTCGACAAGGCAAAGTCGCCGGCTGAGACGAAATCAATTCCGATGTGTGCTCGGAACTCGACTCTATTACGTATTATACGAGAGTTATAAAGTACACTCGTACATAAGTGTTTGTACAATTAAGCCGTTTTTGAACTCTGAAATGAAGCGGACAAATTGCATTTTAGCTAGCGGCATTAAGTGTCAGAAATTAACGGCAAATTTTCGGCCTAGGATAAGCACGAATTTTACATTGCGCGCTAAATTGTTATTACGAGCATTGTTAGCACAATTACCAACAGCGCGAGATTAGCAAAATTACAAGAGGCAGATTTCGGATACAGCATGCGAATAAATCTATTTAATCCGGGAATTGTCGCACAGCGTATCGTCTTCAGTGAAGAGGACCTCGAATCGAGCCTTTTCATTCAGTCTCAACACTTCGATGTCAATTTCAAGTCAAGTTTCACGTCAAATTAATTCTTGAAGATTATCGCTTGCAATGTAGTGTCCTTAATTTTCCAGAAAAATAAAATCAAGGAAAAAATCGTGTTTTCCATTTTCTCCCGAAAATTCGGAAGAAAATGGCTGTGATCATGAGAGACTAGTGTTCTTAATTTTATGGAAAAATAAAATTCAGGAAAAAATCCTCGGTTTTTCCTTTTTTCGAAAATTACGGAAAAATATAACTGTGATAATGACAATGAACTTTATTGATTTACTTATTACTTTTAAACGTGAAATTTTAACCATTGATGTATAAGACAACAATAATGCTTAATTAGCACTCTGTACATACGTTGATTTTCGCATCTTCTCTACATCACAATGTCTAATTTTCATTACTTTTACAAGTAAAATTTCTTCAGTGACTTTTACACATACTTTATACATAGTTGATTATTTTAAAAAAATTGTACATAAATGTAAATTATAAATAAATTAATTAGTGTTCTTAATTTTTCAAAAAAAAGAAATTCGTAGAAAAAAATTGTCGAATAACGTACAGCAGAGTGTTAAAAGAAAAAATCCAGAAAAATATGACAAGGAAAAAATCGCAAAAAGAATGTTTTTCCCCAAAATTTCTAAACTAAGAACACTACTTTGAAATTAATTCAAGGTTTGCTTCGAAATTTTAATTTTGGCTGGAGATACAAAATACATGTGAATTTTAAGACATGGACGTACTAATTTTGGCAAAAATTTCAAAATTCGCCGAAGTAAACAAAGAGATCAAATCAGTAATCGACGTGATAATTGACAACTCCACGTTGTGGCGCAAAGTCGCGTTGCCCATTCCCGGATTTCGTCAAGCTCGATAGAAAGACGTCGTTTCACAACATACCTTCCTTACGTTTCTCTTCCGAAGTCGCGTCACTTTCGAGTCGCGTATCCATGGTTCATGGTCCACCCGGTGATCCGACCGGATTCCTCGCGCTTAGCAGGTCGATTTATCACGGGATGACCGATGTCACAACGGCATCGTGGCTGCGGATCGCGGAGAATGAGGTTTCTGGTTTCTTCGCCCTCGTCGATCGACGTTACTTAATGACGGACCTCGCTCGCGACGTAATTAATTAGCCCGAAGTGGCGCGTTTCATCGCCACCACCAGAAATCCGTTCGCGCGATTCATTATGAGCAGTTTATTGCACGAGCCACGCGTGCGAGCTCATTTTTGAGGATTCGCGCGTGTCGTGTGTACGCGAAGAACCTGCTGTGTTGGCGCGCGATGATCCTCGCACACCCCGGGAAGGGAGAGGGTGAGAAACGCGACGGTCTCTGCGCGCACTGCACGGACTGTGGTCAAAGAGAACTTGGTCTCGGGCATTCTGCCATGCCATTGATTGCCAGGCCACTCTCTCGTAAGAGTTCTGTTAGTTCACTGGGCAGCTCGCGTCTGCGCCTGTACCGTGTACCGTCCGCAACCCCTTCGCCCGTTTGCGTCGTTCTGGTTGCAACCACTCGACGTAACGACTACACACCGGGTGTCTCGAAACCACCGATCGAACTGTTCGTCCTATCTCGGCAGTGGGGCAGAGAAGACATGAAGAGCACGAGGAAGCTCTTTTAATTATTCATTCGTTAAATTATACTTTCTGATCATTCTACATAATTTTTCGTATAATTCCTAAACCATTAAATTGAACATCCTATTTGTTGCCTCTTACAAATGGACCAGAAGTGAAAACGCTCTTTTGAAAAGTAATTTATTGCAAAAGATAGTCCTTCGTGTCTATTAAGAATCCAAAACCATAGCTTCAGACACCATTAATTTTTTTCAAAAAATCAAATATAAAAATTTTTAAGTCATTGGATCTAGAAACTACTTGATGGAATGATAGATTTTAAGAAATGGAGGAAAAAGTTAATTTTACAATCAATATTTTTTTTATATGTCGCAAAATAAAATAACACACAATAGATGATTTGTATTGCTTCAAAAAATTGAAGCATTTGAAATCTTCAAAAATTTTTGCTTAAAATATGATAAATATATTCAAGCAGAAAAAGAAAGTGAAAATTCTAAATGTAAAAAGTGCAAGCAACACGAACAGGCTTAAATTTTAACTACTCTTCCTCCATTAAATTTCTTATTAAAAATAAAACATAAATAAGTTTGCATATAATATGAAAACTTTTAACAAAAGATCTAAACTGTAAAAATAGTACACATACTATTATCGTTAAATCAAATAACACACATCGCATTTTATTTATTCATTTTCGTATTGTCATATTGTTTATACCATTGTATTTACAGTAATTGAAATTTATGCATAATATAATTATATAATCGATTGTAATTGATATTAAACTATTCTCACTGTTCGCTCGCACTATATTCCGAGTTATTCTCTACTTTCAGTTCTTTAGTTTCTACATTTCTATTTTGCGTGACTAACTCGAAGGAAACTTTTTCTTATACATATTCATAAAGCACAGTACCACTCAATGTCGTTTAATATCGCACGATTCACAGCCAGATAACGTTATACATATGAGGGCTAAGTTGCCAGGAACTTGAGGTGTTTTTGGTACAAGAAAAAAATAGTCGACAAGAGTAGCTGAAAAAATATTTTATTTTTATTCCGTATTTTCTGAAATAAAAGATTTTCAATTAATTCTAAGTGACGTAGGAAACACACCTCACTAATATTATTTCATGATATCGTCGTCACTACATCTAAGTAGGATGTAAGTCATTTTGCATTTTTCTTTTTGTAAAGAAGGTATAAGTACAAATATACTTAGGTATATAAATAGGTACATTCATACACACAATGTGTTCGCACGGTAAATTACAGATGGTGAAACAGTTCAATAATATAATGTACAAAATCTTACTGCAATACACAAAAATACAATGCTTAAAATTTGTTTTAATCTACAAAGTATAGAAATCGCGTATGCGAAATATACTTCTAAATATTTATCTAAAAAAAAGACACAAAATCAATAATATAGTAATCTCAATTTTGATTTTTCATAATTATGATCTAAAATTATCATTAATAACAAAATGTGAAAGATAAAAAACTCTAGTAAATTAAAATTAATTATAGAGTTATGGTATTAATAAGTTATAATATCCAATTATATATATATTATTATATATGGCTCTACCTGACTCTACAAATTACTCCCATCTGTATTTACCTATGACAAAAATTAAGTTAATAAATTAAATAATTATTAACAATTAAAATCGTGATTTAATCGCATAGTTGTATCACAGAATAACACAGAAGTTGAAATTGAATATTATTTCCATGTAACAATGAACATTTTTCTTACTAATTGCATATCAAGTTTAAAAATTGAAGTAACAAACAATTAATGTAAAACAAATTATTTTAAAAAATGCCATTAAAAAAAATATCTACATCGTGTAAATTATTCGCGGAGATTTATAATATATATAAAATATTTCTAATGTGCTCTATAATGGAATATTTAAGAAAAACTTTACACAGGATTATGCCATGTGAATATAATACCACATAATAATCTATATCATTATTCTGTCCTTTAAATATTAAAGATACACATAACTGTCTGTGTTATTCTAAGATAACCGATACGCGCATAAGGGAAACTGTACAAATCTCCCTTCAAGTATCACATGACATTTATGTACTGCTTAAGGCTTATAATTTCGTTTCAGTCTTTTGTTATATTTTAATTAAAAATCATACAACTCATAGAGTTGATGTCATAGATTTACACATATTCGATGTGTAAATAAAATGGCATGATAAAAATGTTCATTTTGGCCGGCACATATATAGCATAAACGCATTCGCTATTTAAGCGTATTTAAAGGAAGTTTACATCTTTTTAATTAAATATAAATAAAGGCACGCATTATCAATATATATCACTTTTATCATACATATATACATACATATTTATGTGTTTTACATATATATATATGAAATTTATATATATATATATATACATAAATTATTTTATATAAATATATATGTATATGTTATCTACAAATCTAATATCAAAATTTCTTATCAGAGTTTGTAGAAACACTTTTAGAGAAAAAAATTTATATGTGATATTATTTTTTTTTATTGACGTAAAAGTAGCGTTACACCTTCATAGATACTATGAGGTATTCAGCTTGATATACGAACATCATTTTCGAAGTAGACTGAGTTTATGTACACAGCTGCACAATAACCCAAAAATGTTCACGCACATATTGGCTATACATATATTGTAGTGATATATACTACGTCCTAATTATTTTAATATGGAAATATAATTAAAAGCAACGGTACGTATTATTTTCCGTAAAGTACATTAAGTAGAATATAATATCTTTCTCAGAAGATGCAATAGAAAATATATAACAGCAATATTTACAGTAATCTGCCGCTAAATATATAAAATTAATGTACATAATTTTGAAAAATAATACACTACATTTATGTAAATGCAGTATAGCATAAAATGGACGTAAGAAAATTAAATTCTTAATTGTAAAATAGAACGGGCACATGTACACAATAAAGTGTCAGTTTATAAAACACCACAGATTAGATCTTAACATTTACACTTTTGCCTTCATTAAAAATACATCGCGTAGCAAATAAATTTTAACAAGTTGCATTTGTCATCAATATGATATTTTGTACAAGATATTTGGTGCCGCAATATCGTTAATCGAATTTACAAGCTATACTACACATTCTTATTAGTTTAACCGATATTAAGCACTATATACAATTAAAATATATCTATACATTACTATTTTCAATATAAAATATGCTTAGGTTTTTTAAAAGGTAGCTTTGGGATTATTAATGATTATTGTTTATTAAGTGTGCGATCAAAGTAAATTATGTACACAATCTTCAACACAACAAATGATTTAATATAATCACACGTAATTAACTTTTCCTAAGCAATGTATAATGATAAGTAATTGAGTACATCTAAAATGTAAGGTATCGAAATTTAGATTTTCAGGTATTATTAATGTTATTGTACTTTTTATACTTGAAAAGAAAAAAAGAGATGCTTCATGTACGTTTTAAATGAGATAACGTAGCCATTAATCCGCGCATCTTCCTATGTGTTGACAACATAATGAGCGGTAAGCTGAACCGCTTTTCTTTCTTCATACAAATATGTAATCGGATGAACGCGTATTTATTTTATTCCTAAACAAAAAACAGATCATCTTTATTTGCTACTGAGCTCTCTACTGAGTTTAAAATTACGCGATACTAAAATACAAACCATTTTTGGAAAAAAGTTCTACATAGTTGCTTTTTTTAATATTTAGTCTTGTTATAAAAATCTATACATCTACTTCACGAAAACATGCTCTTCATTCCCTTAACAAAATTCAATAACGCAAATTAGCTCGCGGCATTTATAACATTCTCTGAATTATTATTAAAAGGCACGCAATATTGTTCTGCAGATAATTTTATGTAATTTAGTTGGTAAATTATTTTTTGTGATAGCATACAATAGTTTTTACTGAAAAAATATTGTCCGTTATAAAAAACATTCTCCATTAAAATGATTTTTTTTAAATAAATAAAACTAGACTGATATGTAAGTGCGATCAATTTGACGTAACAAATACTTGGAAACATTTGATTAGACCAACTAGAGCAAAAAATTTTACCAAATAATCAATCAAAGAATGTGAATGACACAAATAAAAGAGATACAAACCTCTTTCGATTAAAGAGGATCTTGGTACCTAATATTTTTTGCGTGAGTTGTATATACATTTTTCAGTTCTTTAAACTGTACGCTGACCATTTTGTTAATCTTGAAACGCAGTTCTTTGAATTTTGTATTTAACATCCTTACTAGCATCATTATTATTAAATTATTTATTAATTTAATTCACAATATTAGGGCCTGCGCACAATAGGACAAATATTAAATATTAAATATTAAATTTTACACAGGAGAGAAAGAGAGAAAAGATCTTTTCTCTCTTTCTCTCCTGTGTAAAATTTAATATTTAATATTTAATATTTGTCCCATTGTGCGCAGGCCCTTACTCTTCCAGTTTTAGTTTAGGACTCAGTTGCAAGATTGACAAAATAGTTGATGCGTAATAGTTTATACAATGGAAAATGTCTGTAATTCACGCAGAAAATAATATTAAGCATCAGATTCGCTTAGATTGAAAAAGATTTATTTCTCTCTGATCTGATTTTTTTTCATTAGTGAACACACTAAAAAATTCTATTTGTTAATTCAATTCATTAACTCAAAATTATATATGACAGTCAATTATTAAATTACATCGGATTGCATCGTTTTAATTCATAAAATTATAATAAATACATATATAGTATAATGATTTAAAGATTTTGTTATTTGATATTTTGTAATCTGTCATCATTTTACTATTATAAATGAAAATATGAACACAATATTTCAAAATGTGTCTGCCATACTTAGTTTGGTAGTATCACAAAATATCACACTACTTATAAATCTAAAGTGGAGATATAATATAAAGTGGAGATAAAGCCATGATTTACACTACAAAATATATTCAGGATCTTTTAGAGACAAATGATTTTTGTGCTTTACCTTACGACCCTGTCTTTTGGTTGCTTTTCGAGTAACCTTGGATTCTCTGGATTCTTGCACTTGCTTATTAAGTCCCAATCTGAGACGTACAGGTACCTTCGAGTCAAGAGTACTTTCGTCTGTAAACGAAAAATAAAAACATAATAACATTTTGTATAAAAATTTTATATTTTATATTATTTCCAATTTTTCTCATAAATGCATTTTTCTCTTGTTTTCAAAATTTTTTTCTTCTTTTATGCAGAGTTTCAATAAGGATATCAATTTGTTTATTTATGGCAGTTGCTTATATTAGTCAACCTTTGGGATATTTACGGCGATTATCTTTTACAGCCTCTGTCGATTCAAAACACTTTCGCCAAAATGGTAATTTGAGTAATTTTAGGAATAGGAAAAAGTTACAAGGGGCCAAGATAAATACTTGACAATAATGATATTTGTTGAGTTTTTGATCAAAAATTTACATATCAACATCCGGTGCATTATCGTGAGACAATCTGCAAAAAAAGAACGGCTGGATTTGTGGAAAAATAATTCATATATTAATATATATAATATATGAATTCATGTATTAATTTTTTGTGGATTGCCTCATGCAAATATTTCATAATGCGTAAGTAGTATTTCTTATTGACTGTCTGAATGCTTTTTCGATTTCGTTTCAATCGCTTCATTTAAACAATTCCGAGTACTTTTTAAGCAAAAAGTGTACACGTATGTGAGTATGAGCGTGTGCGCGCGTGCGCACATGTATAAAAAATAATAGAACTAACAATTGTCTCAACAAATTATATCAAATAATTAATAGTTTATTGTAAGCTAAAATTCATAAATATACTACTAATATTTAATATATCTTAAAAAGATATAAATACCTTCAGAATCATGTAATTCGGTTAATGCTCTATGTAGCACAGTAACTCGCCTAACTTCTTTTTGATTAGCTATGGAAAGAGAAACGTTCATCATTAGAAGCAATTTGAACAAGAAAGAAAAAATTAATTAAAAAAATAAAACTAATAATGTTAAGTATATTTATTTATTAATACTTACATTTTTCATCAGTATTAATGACATGCCTCTGATTGACTTTTGCGTTATTCTTCACAGCTCTAAAAAAAAAAATAAATAAAATAAAATAAGTAACATTTATAAGAGACAATAAGAATATGACATATCATTACTTACTCATTTACAACGCCTTTAAAAGCCGACTGCACCAATCTAGCAGACTGAATCGGTACTGTTCTATTCAATCTTTCGGCGCGTCTTCTGCTAAGTTCTGCTCGTAAGTCTCCTTCCTCGTCTACGGTTATATCTTCAAATATAGTATCCACGTCTTTTTCGGGAATTATGTCTTTACGTTTTTTACATTTCTTCTCCTTTCCAATACGTTCGGAAAGCGGTAGTTCATTCTTCAGTTTTCCTACTTGATATAACTCCTTATCGCGCTTTTTCTTTTTCTTTGAAGGTTTTTCTTTCTCCGTCTTTTGTGGCTCCACATCAATGCACGTGCTTATGGTACTTGTAAAAGCGCTGGGCGATGTATTTTCCATTGTTTCTTGACATTCCTCAAGCTCGTAATCTTCTTCCAAACATAAATCCATTTCTTGAACATCAAACTCCTCTACAGTTTTATTTGATCTTCTTGCACTCAATTGAATCTCCATTGATTCTGAAGGTTCAACTTTCGTATTTGTAGTATGATTTTTGGATAATTTAATCTTTTTATTGGCATTTACAGGATCGATAGGCCTCGTAGATTCAAATTTCTTTCTTCTTGCCTCTAATACAGGATCATTAATTGTATCAACCGATTCTTTCGCTGTCTCCGTTATTGTTGGTCTTTCATATGCTTCATCTTTCAGTTTTGTTTTTGTTCTGGACATTTCCGGCGTTGCTGTACCTTTGAAAATTGGAGAGGCTTCTCTCATATATCCATCTAGATTATCTGGAGTGATTGAACGTGGACCGTGCTTTCTGGACAATTCTTTAGGTGACCACTTCGGAGATCGCTTCCGTCGTGGCGAAAGACGGGGTGAATGTCTCGGGGATGACCATGGTGACCTGCGTGGTGAAAGTCGCGGTGATCTCAAGCGAGTTGGTGTTCTACGCGGCGATGCTTTCGGCGATCTCAAGCGAGATGATCCTCTTCGCGGAGAAGACAAACCGGGAGATCTAGATCTGGACCGTAATCGACGTGGTGACACTCTTCTCGGGGATAATCTAGGTGATTTGGATCTGGGAGATCTAAGCAGTGGTGAATATCTTGGTGATCTTGATCGCGACAATCGTGGCGTTCTAGAACGTGATATCTTGGGCGAACGAAGTCTTGGAGATTTCGATCGTCTCGGTGACCTTGATCTGAGTGGCAGAGGTGATCTAGAACGCGACAAAAGTTTGGGTGATCTGGCTCTCGGTGATAATTTCCTGAGCGGTGATCTGCCTCTCGGCGATAATTTCCTGAGCGGTGATCTTTTCACGGATGTTCTGTTTGGAGATCTGCGTGGTGAGAGTCTAGGTGATCTAGATCTAGGAGAATATCGTGACGACGGAGGTGATCTATACCTCGTCGTTTCTCTTGGAGATTTTTTCAGCTGTCTGACTGGAGACTTTCTAGGAGATCTTCTTGGCGATTTCTTTCGCAATCGCGATCTTGGAGATAACGATCTACGTTTTTGACTAACTCGGTTCGTTACATGTGGAGAGACCGATCTTCTATCGTTTCTGACAATTGTAGTCAGAGATAAGTCAGGAACATTCCTTTCCTTCTTACCATATGTTCTTACCACGTCGTCTGATTTCGCCTTCTGTTCTACATTTTTACTTCCTTCATCACCTTTAACTTTATTTTTATCTTCACCTTTATGAAATTTCTTCTCTTTTTTTTCAGACACCTTATTTTCATCATTCATTTCCTTTTCCATTTCGTCCATTAAACGTTCTAAACTATCTTCCTCCTCGAGATCAGCCATTAAAAGTACGTCATCGTCATCATCGTTACCCTCCTCTTCTTGATTATCACCATTCTTTTGCGGGCTCTCTATAGCTTCCTCCTGATTTCTTTCTACCTCTACTGAAAACTCATCCACTTTCTCTTTTGCTATAATTTCTGTTTTTACAGAGGTCACAATGCTTTTCTGCTCCTTTATTTCTTCTTCTTCAGAAGCACTCCCACTATCTTTAAAACGATGGAATTTTGATACTTCTGAAACATTAGAACAATATTACAATTATTTTATTTCCAAAAAGAAAGAAGCATACATATCAACATTATTATTCAATATATTTTCATTCTGCATAAAAATAAAACCTCACCTTGATACGGTTCTACACATGGCTCAGTCTTTTCTACGGGACAAGATAATTGGGCTTGTTGAAGTGGCGAAGGTTCATCTACAGGAACTATCGCTATCAAGTTCGGATTACGATGGCTTTGATAATATAAATTCTGCAAATATAAAGTACAGCTGTACAAACTCAAAATATCAAACTAAGAAATTATCATATCAATTTTGTATATGTTTTAAAAACTCTAATTCAAACGTTTATACAAATATATTTTGCATATAATTATAAGTATAAATAATTATAATTGAAGGAAAAACTAAACAAGTCTATTTTTAAAAATCTGAATTATGGTGCCAAATATCTCTATCAATAGTATCACATTGTAAACAATTTTGTTTTAGCAAGAATCAAATAAAAAACAGGAAATATAAATAGATAATAAATATAAAATCTTATAAGAATGAGATTTTTTCTTTTGATTTCAGTTTTTTTTGTCCACTCTATACATAGAGCCACATGACAACTCAATGATGATTTAAAAATGAGAAAATTTTTTATTGTTTTAACTTTTTGGACTTGTTTAGGAAACTATTTATATTTATAAAAATTATAATTATACAACAAAAAATACAATAGCTTTTAATATTTACATGTAAATTGCTTTGTGATCAATTGTAAATAAATATAAATATAAATAAGTATAAATTGAAAGCTTACACCGTTTTGCCTTTGTTGCACTCTGTTGTGATTGTGATAATAACTTTTCTTTATAGGCCGTTGACTTTTATATGCAAAACGGGATGATTGCGTTATTTGTGGTAGTACTTTCTGCACTTGCGATAGCGCTGATCTTTTATGAGTGGTATCCTTTGTTCGTAACGATTTAAGCGCTGCCAGTCTTAGTGCCTCAACGTCCTCGTCGTCGTCATCTTCGATTTTGACTTTTGATTGTTGAGGAACTACAACCACCTGATAAAATAAAATAATGGATAAAATTTAATATAAAACACAATATGTCACGGCAGAAGGAAGACTATACAAAACAACATTAGGGTTCTGTAGTATTGACAACTCCAATTTCTGTACGAGAAATGAGCGCGGATAGGCAGATTGTTGCGAAATACACGAAAAATCGTTACAATAGCTCTCGTTATCGAATTAAATTTTTATCTTGTAGTTTGAGGTTTAAATTTTATCGATGGTTTTGTCGATGCGTCTCAATTTTCTTCAATCAAAGTTTCGTTGACACGCAAGGAAAGCATCATGTTCCCTAATACGCTCATTGCGAATTCAAACCGATTTTGTTGGTTTACCTTCTGACGATGGTCCATCTTAGGGAGAAGAGTGCTGGGAAGAACGTTGCAGTGTTCACGATGACCACCGCGGTCAAGAGTTCGCATGAACAGCTCTCACGCTGAATGTTCGTAAAAATGCTGCGCGTTGTATGCACCGATAGCTCGCATCAGACACATATTGCGAGACGACGCATCTCTCTTGATCAGCTCACGACTACCACAAATTGATTGCACAAATCTACTCCGTTACTCTGTGCATATAAATAAAAATGGCGGGTGTAGACATAAACTGTGAAGATACTCTCGACAGGAAACTTGAGAAGAGAAGGATTTGCACGGCAATTATAGGTCTGTTCTTTTCAACTGAACTTCTTGCACATAGTTGCAGCTTTCGAGTGCAGTATGTTTTTAACCCAACCCGAGTCAAGTTATTGACGCCATATGCTAAAATCGTCCAATCAGAACTTAAAATAGAGCATGTGACGTCATTAACCCGACTTACGTTAGGTTGAAATTCATTGCACTCGAAAACGCTAAAAGAAAATTTTGTTTTTAAATTATCTAGTTTTGCCATCTAGTGTTGCTGCAATCTAAGGTAATATAAAAAGTACAAAAAAAAATACGAAAAGTTCAAAGAGTAAAAAAAACTATTTACAAAAAATTTACTTACTTAACCTGCAATCTCTTGCTTTTTCAGTGATGAGCTGACACAAAATTCTTAGTGGGGTCAGTAGAGAATTGCTATTAATGTAATTTAATCTTTTGTAAATTTCTAGCACATATTTTATTTTACAATTATTTTTTTCAGATATCAGAAGTGAAAGATGTATGCAAAATATTTCATCTTCTTTGCACTTGCTTGTATATTGATACTTGCAAGAGCATGTTATCTGATATTCATCAAAAGCAATAAGCCCAGAGATAAATCTTGTCCTATTAAAACAATGATAATATTAGGATCCGGTGGACACACAGCCGAAATGCTGCGAATCGTTAAACACTTGAACATTAAGAATTATTCACCTAGAGTTTACATTCACGCTCGTACAGATAAACTTAGTGCAGAAAAAGTTAGGGAACTAGAGAGTGACAACAAAGATTACAAAATTGTGGAAATTTACAGAAGTCGAGAAGTTCGGCAATCGTACTTTACGTCAATTTGGACTACTGTACTTGCCACACTAAATTGTCTTCCGATATTATGGAGAGAAAAGCCAGAACTCATTTTATGCAATGGCCCTGGCACTTGCATACCTTTATGTATCATAGCATTTTTATTTAAAGTCTTATTTATTACAGAAAACGTTATTGTATTCATAGAGAGTTTCTGTAGAGTTAAAACCTTCTCGTTAACAGGAAAAATTTTGTATTATTTAGCTGATCATGTTATTGTGCGATGGGCCTACTTAACTAAACCTATGTATAGCAGAAGCATTTTTTTATAAGTAAATATTCCTCGATTATATTTTATATTGTCATAATTGTATACCTGAAATAATTTACAGAAAATGGCTCGCAGTGATTCTATGATAACAGTCTCTTGGGAATTGTTAACAAAAGAATTGAAAAATATACCTATTGAAATAAAACTGCACTTGACATCAATAATCAACATACTACAAACATCTGACAAACAATTGTAAATATTGAATTGTAAATAATATTCATAAGCAATGTTATTTTCTATATGTTTACCACAGAATTAAAACCTTGTATTTTGTTAAATCAGTATAAAAGTACACCACAATGTTTTATTTATTTAAATTGATAAAGTTTGTATAAAATCATGTGACTATTAAAGTAGCAATTTCATATCTTGTTTATTTATGAAGTTTATTATTTTTACAAAAACAAGTAATACGTGTAATATTTAACATAAATATTTAATGTATAACTGTAAGGTTTGTTTTTCCTATAAGAACTTCAGAAAAGTGGATAAACACTTCGATAATAAGAATGGAAGCTTGTTTAGACCGCACATGGGAGGTGTTGAATTCAGGCTACTGGAAAGATGTCCCAATAGAATACAGATATTGTTATTCTCTATGTGTTATTGTAAAGGTACAAAATATTGCTGTATATAATCTAATTTATACTGCTTTTCAAAAGCTCTTACTGACTTGTATAAATTTCATTTGAAATTACATTTAGGCTGTATTATTAGAACTTCAGTATGAAATAAATGGAAGTTGTGCTAATAAAGAGAAGAAAAAGACTGTATTGAAGAATATCATTAACCAAATTGATAGAGGCATTCTGTTAGGCGCACCTCTTCCCAGTATGCCAAATTTATTGACAACTATTGCTACAAAGTTAAATAATTGTTATGCTGGTAAGAATATTTATAAAAATATTTTAATAATACAATAAACTATTAAATCATTAAACTATTTAAAAATTACTTTAAAATTAATATTATTTTGCAAATTTTGTTAGAAGAATCTGATACTATAAATATAGAAGATATTTCAATTAATCGTGAAGGGACTGACTACTTAATCTCTAATTGCCCGGATAGATATTTCGAAAAACCTTCGATGCAAACATTTTACAATAAAATTTTTATGCCAAAGTTACCAGCTGTATTAACAGGTAAACGTAAATCAAACTTGCTTCTGATTCAAATATTAATAAAATATTTGATTTTGTTTGTCATAATAAAATCTGTATTATGACAACCTTCCAAATGTTATTCACTGTGAATAGCGTAAACTGTGTAAACACTCAGCAATCTGATATGTACTTCAAAAAATAGAAAAACATGAAATATATCTATTAATTTTATATGCTTTATTAGAGTGTATGACTCACTGGAAAGCGTTAACATTATGGAAAAATCCTAACTATTTGAATAAAGTCGCGGGATCTCGGACAGTACCGATTGAAATTGGATCCCGTTATACTGAAGAAGATTGGACACAGAATCTTGTTAATTTTTCTGAATTTTTACAAAAGCACGTTATTTCAAATAATAGCGAAGTTGGTTATTTAGCACAACATCAATTATTTGAACAGGTAGATAGGTATTAATTCGCTACTTATCTGATGAAATTTTTTATAAAAAACGCGATCAATCTTAGATACCAGAATTGAAAGAGGATTTTGAAGTACCAGAGTATTGTTGCTTTTCGGATAGTGAGGAGAATGATGCAGAATCATCGGAAGTTGATATAAACGCTTGGTTTGGACCCGCTAATACAGTATCGCCTTTGCACTTTGATCCAAAAAATAATCTGCTTTCTCAGGTAAAGACATTTTCAACGAAAATTGCTAGAGTAAAATATTAAATATTTTTTTATTAACTTTATGCTATACCTTACATATTGTAATTAGTGTCATTACTTTTATTTTTCAGGTATTTGGTTACAAAAGAATTATCTTGTATTCTCCAGCCGAAACTGATAAGTTATATCCTTATGATAGTAGATTACTTAATAATACTGCGCAAGTAGATCCTGTAAGGCCGGATTACGACAAGTGGCCGAATTTTCGTGAAGCCAATGGCATGACGGTTTACTTAAAGCCAGGCGAAATGTTGTATATTCCACCAAAATGGTGGCATCATGTAACCGCTCTTACTCCGAGTTTTTCGATCAGTTTCTGGTGGAATTAATGTTTATTTTAAATATAAATATGCAATACAATTTACAAGTGGATTAAATAAAAATTGTTTGTCGTTAAAGGTGTTTGATTTTTTTTATAACATACTGTACATACGCTTAATATTGCAATGAATTCCCAGTATTTTTCATAATGTGTCTTTATAATCTTAAATAGTATAAAAAGTTACTGATTGTGTTGTGTCTTTTTAGTAAATTTTTGAGAAGATATATTTTAATATAATTTTTAATGTATTTTAAATAACGAGAGAAAGAGAGATAGATAGATTATACGAAATACTATCTGAATATCGAATGCATTAATTTTCGTTTTAGTGCAAATGCACTAGGCATATTTGAAAAAATAATACAATCTGAAAGAAATCTCAATAACTTAAGATTGCAAGAAAACTTTCTATAAATATTATTCGCTTTTCTTTACTTATGTAAAAATAAAAATTCACACGATTATGTATGATGAATCAATAACTTTGTCACAAATATACTGTATGAAAACATTTTTTTCAGCTGGTTTTATAATAAATTACTATTAATTTTGTATTAAATAATTATTAGCAATATAAATATACAGCAAAAAAATACGTGTGTGTGTGTGTGTGTGTGTATATGCTTCCAATGTGATAAAATAAACATTACATTCGTAAATTTAGGTAATTGTACCAGCTTCAAATATTAACGCAAAGTTTGTAGTTTCTTAACAAAGGCACGATATACAGGAGTTTAACAAAAATAACATAGAACTCTATTAATATCCGGCAGTCTACGTCTTCAGCATGGTGCTTACAGAGCGTGCGTGTCCGTAGAGTTTGTCAAAGAGAATATACAGTTTATTATTTAGTAATGATGAAAGAAGACGCATTCCCACCGATCATTAGGCTGCTCCAGGTAAAAACGCGTTACTAACTAATATCCATCATTCTAACAAGATCTTTCATCTTCAACTTCCGTTCCAAATTCCCTGTTGTGTACACGGAAAATCTTAAAATCGTTTTATATAACAATTCTCTCTAGCTTCAATATCTCTAAACACCGTTGCTGACATTAATAAACATGTTTGGGGTGAATTATTGATCGGTATACTTTGTAATAATTTATTTAAACATGAATCAAATGTAGCGTTGTACATCAGCTGCATCGATAACCGGTAAAATTAACTTCTATTTTTATGAAAAAAAGCGTAGATCAACAGCATAAAATAAATAAATAAATATCAGATAACCAAATCAGCTGACATTTCGCTATCGAGCTTCGCTCGTGGTGATTATTGGACACTGTCCAGCAAGCGATAGCTCAATATTATTTTTAGAAATAATTTGTCAGTATTCGGAAACGTTATTTGTGTGTGTTTCAAGAAGTAATTGTCGAATATTCTGTCAACATTTCCTCCACTATAATTTCACTGAATTATTAGATACTATTCTTTTATTTCAATATTTGCTACCGTTGAGACAAAAAGTTATTTGTGTTTTGTACTTTGCTTTCCGCAAATCAAATATAACACATCATCTTGACAAAGTAAAGGATGTTCAAGAGTCTTTTAGTATTACGTTTTAAGTCTGTTTTTTAAAGGTAATTATAATTTTTATTTCTTAAAATTACCAACGATAATTTTCAGTCAATCGGCTGTCATTTCAATAAAATTCTGCCATAAATAACAAATTTGTCATTATATATGATGTACAACAAAATTTACAATATCTTTTCAAACATGCACGTGCCACGAAAATAATTGTAATGTCATAACTGATACTAAAAAAAAAAATTTGTCGAAAAACTAAAATATTTAGTCCGATACGTTCAATTAAATATTGAATTGGTTTAGTTGATCATTGATTTAAAAATGACATAAGTAAATAATACCATTTTTCGTGCAATTAACTAATTGCTGAATCAGCCCATTTAGTTTCGCTAAATATTTTAATTTTTCAACACATTTTTTTCTCAGTGCAGCAATTCGATCGAGAATTGTTGTCAGCAATGTTGCACAGAAAATAAATTGGCGGACGCGATAATAAGGGCAGAACCTCTATATGTATCCGTGAAATCTCACAGCCGATTGGTGCGCAAGAGAATTAAGGGTACGAGAAGTGTGACAGCATGCTGAAGTCGGGGGGTCGCGGCCTTGGATGAAGTCACGCGAGTGCAAGGTTGTATCGAGGGATGCATGAGACGGGGTGACGCGCATACATACATAACGTTGTTTCTTCCTACTTGCGGCCACACACAAACTCAACACTAAAGATTTTATTGATCGCAATGTGCAATGACACACTGCTTATTTCTCTCGAGATGCGATTTAGGACGTTGACGTTACCGTTTACCGAAATGATACTAAAATTATTTTTTTAAGTCATCGCGCTCTTTTAAACACAAGAGAAAATTTATTATAACTTTGCATAAATAAATCAGTGCGACATGTTGACATAATTATTATTTAAATTATTTAATCGATTAATTAATTAATCGAATAAATAATCTAACATTAATTAATTGATCGGCGATGTCTATGAATAATTAATGTATCATAGTATGTGAATGTATTATTTTTTTATATCTTTAACAATTTTATTAAACAATATTCGACGCGCAATATTAGTAGAATTAATACATTACATTTTTGTACTTGTTGAAAAAAAAAGAGAATAAAGCGAGATTTAACGGTGTGATTTAAAAATCACCTTTATTTATTAACCCAATCACCCAATTTATCATTCTATAATCAATGATGCAAAGTTCTCAAATTTATTATTTAAAGATATATAATTAGAGTTGCTTTTTCTGAAATATTAACAATATAAAATGACTCTTATAGAAATTTAATACTGGAAATATTAAGTTGATTAATTACTTAATAATTACTTATTTTATTAACAACTTTTGCTTTTAGTACCCAAAAGGTATTTAAAGCAATTAAGTAATTAATCACTACTGCCAATATTAAATTTCTGTAAGAGGAATAAAAATATTTTAATTTTATAAAATAAATAGATCTTTTAATATATTAAAAGATCTTTATCTTATAAAAGTAAAAAGGAATTTATCCCTCTATAATTATATTGTTCAATTTTGTTCAAAGAAACATTAGAAGAAAGAATTAAAAAATAAAATTAACACCTGGAATTAATAGCCAAAAAGAAGTTACACGTTTGATGAGTGTAAATATATTCAAATATCTCAAATTATTACAATCAATTAAATACATGTAATTACTTATAATTACAATCAATCGATTATTTTCCATTCATCATTACTATTATCTCTGTGATATTAGATAATTCTATGATATGATCACTGGATCCTATTTCTTATTGTATATCAAGCTTCTATATGTTTCGCAACTTCTTCAAAAATTCTACAAATTTTTCGCACGGTATACGTGTTGAGCTTTCGTGGCTTAAGAAGATATTTCGATGGTTTAGTAGCAATTCTTTCCCAGTTCAATCTTGCGCACATACGGCTAGGTATCTTTACATTCACCGGCTGATAGAAGGATAGCTCCGAGCACGGATGATGTTTGCACGTGGCGGCTCGAATACGAAATGCATTGCTTGCAACCCCCGCAACCCCTTATACCTTGCGCATAGAAGAGTGCGCGCTATCATCGCCGGTGTAGTTTCTTTCGCAGAAACCGTTTTCCATCTTCCCCGTCGGTAATCCAAGCTCGATGGTGATTCTACAGCGAACACATCGCACCCTTATAACGTCTCCATAAACTGTTCCGTAGTGCACACGAACACACTAGATCGAGGGGAAAAGGGTTGGGTGTAGCGACAGGATAAAATGAGAAAATGAGGAGGGATGAAAGTAAGCTTATTATATTTCAGAATAAAATGCCTTAAAAAAAAATAGAAAGCGAAATATAATGAGAGATATCATTCTGATTTCTATCAAAGGAAGATTGGATTTATTTCACAAAGCAGCAATTAAACGGATTCTTTCTGTGCTGCTCTGAATATTTTTATATCAGCCCAATAATTTAAATTGATCGATATAATTTTTCTATAAAAATTTTATTCAAGATGTATTATGTATAAATATATTTAGATATAAATTTATATACAAGCACACAATTATTTATTTATTAAAAAAATATATATTTTTTAAAATCTAAAACATAGAAACCAGAGAGATACCATTTTTTTAAAATATACTCATATTGAATTATTACTTACTTTCAATATAAAAATACTATTAGTATTTTTAACAGTAAAAAAATAATTACTGGCCAATTTAATACTGCTAGCATTACATTTCTGTAAGGAAAATACGATGTGCATCTCATATAAAACTTAATGTGTGCATTCTACAGTTAAGCAACGTAAAGTGGCGATTTGTCAAGATTCCAAAAACGGAAGGAGAGGGAGGGAAATGTAAGAAGCAAAAAAGATTTTTACTGTTAAAACAGCGGCAGAGTACGCAGCGTGGCAGAGTAAGGGAGAATGGGAACAATGCGGGAGTTGTAGAAGGGTGCGAGAGGGACCGGCGGCGCGACGGGAAGACGGACGACGCATGTGCTTCTCGGGGGGGAAGGGTGCGAGTGAGCCGGCGGCAGCCACCCCTCGGGTGCAAGCCACCCCCGTGTGGTGTTCCCTCTATATGCGAGATCGTTGTCGCTCGATTCTGCGCCGTTGCGTGTTTCCCGCAGGGCGGCTCCTACCGTCTAAAGCTCTCTCTTCCTGGCGTTATCGCGTTGTGCGCACCCCCGAGGGATGTGTGCACAAATGGTGGTGTAACGCGCGCGGTCGGTGTCGAAGGAGAGACGTAGCGTCTCGTGCGTGAGTGCGTACAATCGACGTCGAGTCCCGAGAAGTCGAGAGGCGCTTTCCCTGACCATTCCAGCCATCAGTCGCGATGGTCACCGACAATATCAGTCAGGTACGGTCTCCAATAGAAGCGGTTTGCGGAGCCGGCACCTCGCATACTCTCTCTATCTCTCTCTTTCTCTTTCTGCATGCACCCTCTTTCTCGTCCACTCCGAATTGACCGATCGAAGAA
>QKQZ01049983.1:0-43491 GCA_003595255.1 Solenopsis fugax
CATGAGATAGAGCACATGAATCCAAGTCGAAAAATCCTGAGTCATTTTTTGATCTAAGCTTTCTGTTCGATGTTATATGATGTTCAAGTTAGCGAATCAGCGCCCGTCTATAGAAGGAAAGCAGGAACGTATAATAGACGGGTGGAGCGCGCTCCCTGCTTTCCTTCTATAGACGGGCGCTGAGTCGCTAACTTTAACAACGTATAACATCGAACAGAAGGCTTAGATAAAAAAATGACTCAGGACTTTTCGACTTGGATTCATGTCCTCTATCTCATGGTATACTCCAGGTCCGATCTTTTAGTTACACCCTGTATATGTATATAAATTGATATTTGGGGGGGGGAGTCTGTAATAAGGGGCATAGTACACCTAAATGATGAATGTTAATTGTATAAAAAGTGTATTTATTTTTTACGATGACCAACCGAGCTGCAAAACATGGCTATACGTGCAAACTTACTTTATCTTGGGTTTTTAGTCGCGTTTACATTATATTAGTGCATCACAAACTTTTTTTTATTTTATATTTGTCATAATTAATACCATTGCCATAATTAATTATTTTTTTCAATCTCTTCATTTAATTAACTTATTTTTATAAATCTTATGAGCAGCGTATCTCACAACTCATAAACGCATTAGATAATCAAATCAATAATTTGTTTGGAACAGTTTACTACTTTGCTTGACGTACTGAGGTCGATTGTGCTTTCCGATAGAGTTCTAAGAATATTCAAAGCAGTTTCGGATTGTCGCACAGCGTTAATTAATTCATTACGATCATTAGGATCTGATGTAGCGGCCAACAATGTTCCTAGTCCAACTAGAGCTCTAAACGTTGCTTCGGGTTCATTCAAACGAGGCAGTACGGTAAATAAAACATTTAGAGCTCTCGTTCTACCAGGTGTATCATTGTGTTTATTTAGCGCTACGATTAAATTTAATATGTATGTTGATATTGCAACCTGTAATGTAATATCACGATCCATAATCTCATTTCTTATTAAATTATCTTATATCATTTTCGATTTTTCATGCAGAAAAATATTAAAATATATAAAATTGAGAATTGCACTTATATAACGATTATTTGATCAGTTATTCATGCAATTTAGGCTGTTTTAAATCTTTCTTTTGTTTGAATTATTATCTTAATAATTAGGGTGTAACATACCTGATTATTTTTATTTCCAAGAGACTGTAGATCCAGTAAAGACTTGAGTATCTCATCCCTACAATCTAGACAGAGTTTCTCTCCCTTTTCGTGGTGAAACATATTGGCTATCAGACGGAAGGTAAGCATTTGATTCGACGAAGTTGCGTCGGATTTGATATGCCTTCGTATGACCGGTAGCAATTCTTCCGTACATAGTTGATCGTTTACTTCCTTGTGAAGAACAGCGAGTCTCACTATATCGAGAGCTGGAAATACCGTGTCGTTCGGCCAATCTAGAAAACTCTTAAGTGCACTGATAGCGCTGGTTCTAACTTCTTCAGATACTTGATTGCTCATAAGTTTTTGCATCGCATCCAGCTTTTCCTCTGGTATTTTATACATACTTTCTTGTTTAGCATTTAATTCGTGCAATTTTTCTGTAATTAATTTTATAAATGTTTTACTGACAAAGAAATAATACAAAATTGTTGCATGATCATTGTATCCAATCATCTTAAACAAATTTTAATTACCGAAAATAGCAGATAAATTTGCTTGTTCTAACTTTAAATACTTCAAATGAGGTATATAGGAGGGAGATGCGAATGTGTTGGAAGAACTAAATGTCGAATTGAACGATTGTACATTAACTTCGGGCGTGCTAGACGATGTTCCTGATCCAGGAACGTATCGACTTCCTCCTGTAAAAGGATCTACATATTGTGACCCAGTATTCAAAACTGGAACTGGTTCAGAATTCTTTACTATAAAATTTGCAACCTAAAACGTTCAAATTTTATCTCATTTTCCTTTCAGATTTGCGAATTTAAAATTATTTTTTAATACAGATCAATAAATAAGATGCAAAAGATTATATATTTATCATTAGATATTATATACGAAATTTTAGATACTTTTCAAAATATACCTGATCTAAAAATAATTGACTAAGATTATTGTCATGAAGAAACTTCTGTGCAACATGCCAAGGATCTTGACCCTTGTTATATGGAAGTTTTAAAGGTGGCACACCATCTTGTATGTCGACTGAAAAGACATAATCATATTCTATGCCATTATAAAGTTGCTTTCCGGAGGTGGCAGCAGTACCACCGGACGCGCCCATCACATCACCAACTTTTATCCATCGTTGTTCACTTTGCGACCAACTGTATGCTCTAACTGCATTCCCTTCATTTACTATCTTTGTTTGGCCATCTCTTTGACCAGGCTGTAGGAGAACTTTTGAATCTGGCAAACTGTATGCAATAAAAATTAATTATAATTGATTAAAAATAAAAATAAAAAATACAATATGGAAATAAAAAATTATTTTATACAAAAATGAAGTATACTTACTCGTTTATATTGATGTCTCCAATTACCTGCTGTGCATTCAGCGTTGTATTCGCCACTTCTTTCTCAAACGCTTCTAACGTTTCCCTATTTGCGTAACGTTCAGGATCGGAAGAAAATATCCTGATGGCTCCGTCAGAACTTCCGGCGACTATGTCGCCGTTTGAGAACAAATCAATGCACCATATCGATTGTGTCGGTAGAACAATAGTTTGTTTCAGTTCCGCATTGTACCATACTCTAATAGTCCTGTCTTCTCCAGATGAATAAACGTACGTACCATTTGAAATAGCTATTATACTATAAATATAATTCTCATGTCCACAATAAGTGCCTAAACAAGTCCCAAGTTTGGCGTTCCAGTGCCTTATAGTGGCATCATTCGCGCAAGTTAGGAACTCGTCCTCCTTAATATCAACAATGTCGCGCACGCAATCGGTATGTCCTGTTAATTTATGCTGCACCGAACCATCTCTCGACCATACTATTATCAGTTTGTCAGCAGATCCACTTATTATACTGCCACTCGCTAGATCCGCTACGCACCATACTGCAGCAGTGTGACCCGCAAGATTAAGCTGTGGTTTACTCAAGTCCCTCATGTCCCATAATTTGGCAGTGAGATCCCAGGAACTCGAAAGAAACGTACCCTCCTTCTTGCCAGTCTTTAATTTACACACATTATTCTGGTGCGCTGTTAAGATGTGAGCGGGCGTTGTTTCACCCGCCACATAAACACAAATGGTATTGTCATTGCTGCCAGTGATGATGTAACCCTTGGGATCTCTCTCCGATGGATTTATAACGCATACCGAATTGACGAAGTTAGAGTGGCCAGTTAACGTTGCGCTCTGCTCGTATTCGTTACCTTCCCTGCAAAAATTTCAGATGTCAGTAAAGTGTTGGCAAGCGTGCAATTAAAAATGACCGTTAATATCGATACTCATTATCAGTTGAAAATCCTGGCTATATATACATGTATGTTTAACCTCGCGTAAACAGAAGATCGTGTTTCTCTCTCTTTTAAATTAAGATTTTAAGATTCAGAAAAAGTTCGAAAGTTGTGTACGAAAGAACCGAGGGGCTCGGACAATCGCGAGTCCACGGACGGAGGAGAATCCGCGCGCACTACCAACCCGGTCGGTTTCCACACGCGCGCCGTCTTGTCCCGGGAGGCTGACACGACGGTACCGTCCAGGAAGGTGGCCACCGCTCTTACGTCAGCGCTGTGACCGAGCAGCACGCTGCTCAATTTGTACGGTGGCTTGTCCATGCTAGCGTGCACAGTCCTTTTCGATTTCCCCAGCCTCAATTTCAGTCGATTTCGGAACGACGACAACACGCTCCACTCCGTTTACAGCGTGCTCCGTCTTGCTCGGTCTGCGCTGCGACCTGCGTTACGATCGGCCGGCCGTGATCCGCGATGACAGATGCAATTTGAGTTGCGCATGCGCACCGACGCGCACGTCTCTGCGCACCAGTGTGTCGAAATTGCGCCTTCCGGAGGTGCTAGATGAGCCTCCGCTCCGTGAGAATACTCTCTTATATTTCCTGCATCGTCTCTATCTTGCGATACTTGCACCGGCGATTTCTCAGCAGCTTCGCTCGATGCCGAGTGGAAGTTGCGCATGCGCGGCCGCCATCTTAGTCCGCCGTCGCATCGTTCGCTGGTTCGCGCGCTCCTCGTCGTCCGTGCGTCTTCGTGCAGTCCATATGTTTCTCCGTGCCTTCGCACCGAAAGATTGTAGGAAAGCATGTTTTGAGAGTCAGAGAAGGTAAAGTATTGACGACTGGCTGATATTTGTTTAGTGGGAGGTGAAGCGCTCTCAATTCTTGACACGAGATAACGATGACGAGATCGATGCGAGATGCCGTCGCATCATTCCGCATCCTCTAACCACTTAAAGATTTAAATAAATGCGTACGGAAACGCATGCCGAAAGCGCCGCAGTTTAATGACGAACGCAAAGCGAGGAGTGTGATAGCAAGTTGTTTTTTGAAAACGGTTCTTAGATTTTATTACGCGTAACGGCTCGGTGGCATCGGCGTGAAGTTGCCGCTGCATCGCACCGCGACTTTAACCGTTCGAAAACGCGCAACGCGCATGACGCGAGCGTCGACAGCGTCCTGCTCGCATGTTATTTTAATAAATTTTGTCGTTTATTCGCAGACCTGGAGAAACTTCAATTATAGTGCCCTAAGAGCGGGATTTGTTCAAAGAGTAACAGAGAGAAGCAGTTTCAACCCTCTTTTTCAGCCGGGTACAATATATGAAACGTGGTGACCTCGCTTCGTTGAAACAATCCAAGGAGAACAGAAAAGTCAAAATAATGTCAATTTGATGTCAAATTGATCAAATTTATATCATTTTTTGGTCAAACATGATGTAAATTTGATCAATTTAACATCACATTGACATTATTTTGACTTTTCTGTTCTCCTTGGGTAAAGAAGAGGGCTGTCTCGAACTTTGCCCTACTTGAGTCTGAAGGATCAATAGTCGCGACTATTAAAAATTAATTGTAGCATAAAAATCAATTCGCGAATTGATTTTTATGCTACAATTAATTTTTGTTGTAATAAACATGAGCTGATATAGATTTTTAGCTTTTAACTTCAAACATCCAATATATTCGCATTCATATTTGATAAGCTTTTTGTTAAATTGATGAGATACACGGAAAGTACAATTTTACTGCTGCATTTAAAAATTTAGCTAGATACAGATCAGAAAATAACTTTGGGCCATCAAAATAATTATGTAGGAAGTCCAAGTATGATAATGTTGCTGCAAACAGTTTTAACATTCTAGTAACCAAGTTAAACATTCGATACAATTTCAAAAATGATTTAATATAATTATTTTCAGATTTGTATTTCATCAAAATTGTCCTTTCCATGTAAATGCTACAATAATTTGATGTTTTATCTTGTTTTACCTTGGTCGCAACGTCGGAATGAAACTGGCGTAAATCCTTAGCTTTTGGAAATCGAAATTAAATTTACTGTCAGTATATAATTGGCGTAAATCTTTAGTTAAAACTGTAATCTAATTTACCAACGTATATTTTATAACATTCACCTAATTTGTATATTGTCTAATTATTGGTTTCAGATCCGGGAGAAAAAGTTCGGGAGATACTTAGGGGCTTGTCAGTTAATTGGAAAAAGTTTCATCCGTATGCGTCGCGAACGCGGTTGGTGGTGCATCGCACACGCACGCGAGAAATCAAATTTACTTCCGAAGCCAGCAACGGCGGTTGTTTGCAATCACGTACAAACATCGGGACACCCAACAGTGAAAAGCAAGGTAATAATGTTGATCGTCAGGACGATGGAAAACAAGGTAATAATGTTGATCATTTCAATGACGATTCACGAACTAAATCTCTATGTTATTGAATTGAATCTCAGACTTGCAAGAAGATTATTAATAATCTTCCTTTCTTCATTTAAATACAAATTGTGTGCTGTGATATAATTTTAATTCTATCGAGAATTATTCATTAAATTATTATTTAATATACACTGAGGTGTAAGACTCATCACAATTAAATTCTCTTGAGCATCACAAATATATAGAATTATGATTTATGATTACACATAATTTTAAGAGAATCTTAAAAAAATTATGCTTATATAAATTTTCATATGAATATCGAGAGTTAAAAATCGCGAGAAATGACATTTGATCGAATTTTTTTAAAGAGATAATCGTCACCAAGAGCACACGAATAAAAATTATGCGAACTTCCATAATATACGCAATAGTATATGGTATATTATTTGTGAGTCGCCAAGCCTGAAATACAGGCGAAGCAGAGATGCTTGTGGAAATAGTAAATCGCAAATAGCAAACATATATACATTATAGTTTCAGAGTTTCGAGAATATTTTAAATATTTTAACACATCAGATCATAAGTAAATATTTTTTTGATTAGTTAATAACGATAATAAGAAAAACAAGTAAATGTATCTTTAATGTAGTCGATTAAATTTTCAAATTTTTTTGCATTCTAACATTCTATAAAAAAAGCTGACTTTTATAAATTAAATGTTATAAAAGACACATACACGAAAAGAACAATTTCGCTAAAGTATCTAAAAATTTAACTGGATACAGATCTAAAAATAATCTTTTGTTAAATCTTAAATAATTACTCTAAAATAATTATGCAGGACACTCAAGCTGATTGCTAGAATGTCAAAACTTTTTGTAGCATTGCTAATCATGCTTAAACTCCTTTGTAATTACTATTTTAATGATCCAACAAAATTATTTTCAGATCTAGCTAAATTTTTAGATATTTCTGTAAAATTGTTCTTTTCATGTACACATACGTACACACATATTCACGCAAGAGTGATTAAATCATTTTTCCTTTTTGCCGTACCTGGAACTCCAGCGTCGGTCTTTTTGTTATTTGTCTCTATTAGGTTTCGTTTTGATCCATCTAAGTATATTAAGCTTCTCCATGATATATTTCAATTTTCGTACGTGTCAATTCGCGCAGTCAGGTTGAAAATTGTCTGCTTTACACTCTAGAAGAAAATGATATTTTTCTGGGAGAAACGTATGTGAAAGCACAGTTCGATATATTTACATGAAGTTTTCCTGTATTAAATTCTTACATTCAACAAAAATACCTCATACAAGGTACATACGTCTTTACTTAAACTTACGGTGATTAACTCGGTGATTAACTTATTGACCATCGTATAATAAATACGAGAAATGCATCTAAGGGAGGAGAGTGAAGGGAGATGTGGCGCAAAAATGTAATGTATTTACGCAGACGTGAGGGACAACACGGTGTGAAAAGCAGTTGCAAGTATCGCGCGCATATTAAAACGCTCGCAGTTAAATAGCTATGCTTAATTCTTGTAATAAGTTGTTCTAAGTAACATCGTAATTCTACGATTATTTTAATCTTACACGAAAACATACGGTTGATAAAAAATAAAAATTATCGCACTAAATTACCGAAATTCGTAGATACGCCGATATACGGTTACATATACGAGATGGCTCATAAAATATTGAGGATCGATATTCTTTTGTGTACGATATAATTTAAATACGCATAATTACGAATTTTTAAAAAATGTTACTTGTCATCACGGTGTTCTCAGCAAATTTGAAGGGAGAAAATGGGCAACGAAACTTGACTTTTTTTTAGCTTAATTTAATTACATTAAGTAGATTTCATTTTACTTTAATTTGGAATTTAATTGCTAATAGATAATACTATAAAATAATACTCAACATAAAATAGTCGTGACGCGAGTAATATTACTTTTGATAAGATCTTCATTATAAAACAAACCTACTAAATTTCACATCGAAGAATATTCATGCTGCTCCATTTGTGATTTTCTCTCACTATTAATTTTATTAACAGCGAGTCATTTTATATAAGTGTGTATCATTACTATCCATTTCCGCGTCAATAAACTTTATTCTAAGAAGCGAAACATTTAACAAAGCTGTCAACAATAAAAAAAAGGATAAAAAGCGAATTCTTAAAATGCCGACATTTTTTTACCATATATGTCAATCATCAAAATTCTCAAACTAGAAACTACATTAGAGCACATTAAACAATTTAACTTAATTTTCTTCGTAATAATCTAAAATCTTCGACAAACATTGTCACAGGAATCACTAATGCCTTGTACATTAAAAAAAAAAGAGCTAAGCAAACAACCTTTGTATAACTAATTCATTCTTTAAATCCGTCGTTATTTCATTTTCTTTCTATTTACACGTACGCACGTCCCGTGACAGATTTCTCCTTATAAAATTTACCAAAAACGATACATAATATATGTGTATAATCCCACATGCCTAAGATCGCGCAGGTCGAGTCGATCTCCATGGATTTCCCCGTGGAGAATGTTTCCCTTTTGCATACTCCGTATTATCGCGACATTTCAGTTCTTGCTTTCGAGCAGCGATCGCTGATTAAATATTCTCTCTGTTGCGGCAATGTTGCACGGCAGGATACTTGTAAGGGAGAAACAAACTACACTTCCATATCCTGCTGGTATGAGATCGACGGCTCCATTGGATTCATTAACCTTAGAAGTGACAGTACAAATACGCGAAATTGTAAAAATAAAAAAAAAATAAATAATTATTTAGTTCCATAAATATGACTTTAGTGGCTGGGCCGCTAAGAATAAAATTGATTGTTTCAAGCAACGAGCATTGTAACTTCTAAGGTTAAAAACCGAGTCGGCCGGTGTCGTTCGCGTGTACCTCGCCGACACCTGAGATCTACCACACGGTACATTTCTTCCCGGGGTTCATCCTGGAGCCGCGCGGGCAATTAAAGTCGTGCGAGAACTCCTCCATATTCGACAGCGGTCCTCGAACGCGGAATTCGCCCGGGCTGTGGAAGCCCGTTGTAATCCGCAGCTTCAGCGCTTCCGGGCGATACTTGCTGCACCAAGAATTGGCCGCGCTTATCCAGAACAATTGTTCCGGGTTGTACGGCAGGCCCGGCAATCTCTGCTCTGGCTTGTTTCGTTTGACCCACTCTTTATACGCGTAATAGGCCTCCTTAATGCCGCCGTTGTCCGCAATGTTCTCACCCTGAGTATTTATTCCGTTCAACTATAAAAACAAAACATATTGGCTGCGTTCAGCAGAAAAAGCAGCTTTGCAACTGTTGTAAAATTCTTTGATACGATTGGTTCTTGCTCTTAATTCCATCAGAAACCAAGGGCAAGAACCAATCGTATCAAAGAATTTTACAACAGTTGCAAAGCTTTTTCTGCTGAACGCAGCCATTATGTAAAAAAAAAACCAGAAAATATTCCTACATAAACAAAAGAATTTGATATTATTTTTTTAGAAGGGGTATCGTAAAATGTTAATTTACTCTACATGTACGTTAAAAATTGTAGAAATTGTACTTATGCTCGTTACATTAATTATTCCATGTACTCATTATTTCGCAAGATAAGTAACTCAACAATTTCATTGACAATTAAATTATTTTGTGCATTTTAATTTCTATAACATATTGTTTCCTTTTATGCGTAAAACTATGATAAAAATATAAGACATTTTAAAGCTACTATATATTTTTTAACTCGTATATTCCTCTAACTAAGTCGGTTTACTGAGTAATTTTACACAAGTACGACATTACGAAACTTCTGTTATCATCGTCATTACTTTTATCGCACATGAATATTCTATTGTAACATATTTATGGTACTGTACCACCAATGAATAAACATTGACTCAAGCAATAATTATTCATATAAAGATAACACGCTTTATTTAACAATTTCAGCAGTAAATAGATTTGTAAAAAACGTTATGATAATTGTGACCGCATTAAGTTAATTATCATTAAAAAATATTTTATTTAAAAGATGAAGCTAAGAAGTACGGCTTGCGAAACAATTCGTACAATACAATTAAAGTTTCTTTATGTTTTATGATATTTCTTTACAATTAGGTTCTTCCGCGCTAAAAATTAAAAAAAATATTTTACATGGCAAGGACTAAATAAACAAATATTTATATATAAATATTGAAATAAATACGTAAAATTTATCTTACATTTAATCCAACATCTTTCACGGTATAATTTCCATACTGATGAATTATGCATTCGGCCCTCTTGAGATAATGCTTCTTCGTTTCTGACTCCCACCAGTCTACGAGATTACCTTCCTTATTAAATTGTCTACCTTGATCGTCAAAGCCATGGGTAATCTCGTGGCCAATGACAAAGCCGATGCCGCCGTAGTTCATGTAACGTGGTCGGTCATTGTTGAAGAATATGCCTTGCAAAATACCCGCAGGGAATTCTACGAGAAAAAAATAGAAGACGTAATCCACACACATATAAACACAGAACATAGTGACAAATATTATAAAAAATCGAGGAGTTAAACTAGTATAATTTTGTAGATTTTTTTTGAAGTATACGCTAATTACTCAATTCAGAAAGAAAATAATCTAATGTGTGATAATTATCTATTGATATATATATTTACGGAATTGTTTAATATTTTGAAATACTTACGAATGCTGTTTTCAATCGATGAGTAAAACGCATTAACGACAGCCGGTCTTCCATGACTTATCCACTCAGTTTTATTCACTGGTTGCCTCAGTCTGCCAAATGAGAAATTCGTTCCAAACATAGATAAATTAAAAATGTTTCCAAGATAATCGTCAGCACTCAATTCAAGTCCCTCATAAAATTTCTCGAGCTTTCTGTCGTCCAACAGTTCACTTGGATAAGCAATATGTGAAGTCATGTCGGCTGCTTTTTCTAAAGCGTTTCTTCTGGTCTTCTCATCCATCCAGTCCACCTAAAAAAAAATGCGTGAATTTCATCAAAAATTTTCTAACGTTTCAAAATATACGAAATTTTTTAAATTAATATCTTTAACGTTTGAAAAATATGAATAATTAAAATCCTATTTCCAAGATTTTAATTTATTGATAAGGATACATGTGATAGGATTTCTATTTATTGCTGTTTTAGTTTATTGTAATTTTCATATAACGAGAAATATTAAAACAAAGACTAAAAAAAGAGACTTTTAACTTCAATCCTGGATAAGAAGAATGTCGAAATGAAAATCGTAAGATTTTTATCTTCTTTGCATATTTTTAAACTTAAGTATTCTCTTACCTTCTTAAGGATCTTCGTGAATTCCTGCCTGATATCGTCAACCATTTCGAGCGCGGTGTTCTTCGCATCCTCTTTGAAATATTTCCTCACGTACATCGAGCCGACGCTAATTCCCATGCTGCCGGAAACTATGTCCACGCATTCTTTCCATCTCGGCTCTCTCTCTGTCTTGCCGTTTAATTCCGTTGTGTACTTTAGCTGTCTCTTCCGGATGTCATCCGTCAAATAGCTGATTGACGCAGCAGCCGCTCTCCAGAACACATAGTTCGCTTGCACCCTCTTCGTTGTCATGCTAATCAGCCGTTCGAAGTTCTTTAGATAGCTGGGCACATTCACGATAACTATTTCGTCCCGACCTAGCTGGGCTTGCGGTGCGAGGATGGTGTTGAAGTATTCCCACCATGGTATGCTGGGATAGGCTGCGGACAGCTCGTTCACAGTCATGGGATTATAAAGGAGAGTCACGTTGCGTCGTTTCTCGTTGGGCAGGGAAATCTGCGTGGATATTTACCCGTTTGATCAATTAACATTAATCTCTCAATCGACTAACAATTTCGAAAAAAAAAACTTTTTATGTCACAGTTCTATATTTAAAGTTATTTCGTATTGATTGATAGTTAAGAGCTTACGTTCGCGAGCTTGATTTCAAATTCAAGTGATTCTTTTAATTCCTTGCGAGCTCGGTCCGGATTAGCTCCGAGGATTACAGCGATGTCCACCATGTACTTGTAATACGCCTGGACGATTTTCTCGTTGAAGCCTTTCGACAGGTATTCGCGCGAGAGACCGAGCGCTGCTTGATCGAGCTAAGATAAAAAAATTATCAATTTTTATTTAGCGTATATTGGGAATAAATGCTGTATTCGATTTAGAAAAAAGAATCCATAATTTCTTTCACTTTACTTACTATCACTTCACCTTACGTACGATGATGATTTTATACTTATAAATTAGTTCCGCGTGTTTGCTCCGGTGTTTAGGATAAATTGTTATGTACTTACGTCGATCAAACGCCTCGAGTTGTTCTTCAGGTCGACACTGACGCCAAAATCTACGAAGTAATCAACGGAGTAGCCCAGTTTGCGAAATTTGTAGACGGAATCTTTCCAATTGAAATCGCCCTCGCTCCATCTTTCGCCGTCCAGAACGGGCCAGCCACCGAGCTTCCTTAGGTTGTTTAGTAATGGTGTCAAGCCTTTCTCCTCGATAGCGGCTGAAAGTAACAGCAGACTTGAGAATGAAATAAAAAAAAAGATGAACGAATTTTTTTCAATTATAATTCAGTAAATTTATTACGCATTAAAATATTCTAATCGATTATACTTTCTTGGAAAGGAAAATTCGTAGGATCCAAGCTTCATATGATGTCGTTAAATTATCAATAGAATTTACAATTTCGTTAATTTTGCTATGATTTCATTGGATTCATTAAACGAGTCTGTTACATTTTTCGAGCTTGATGATTTACATGGAATTTCATGTTGCGGCTGCTTACTTTTGTTCATGCAGGCTTTGTAGAAATCTTTGGCAAGTTTAAATGGTCTTGGCTCGTTCGGAAGACTCTCTTGCTCTATAATCAGCCGCAGTTGTTCCTCGAGATCATCAACGATAGTAGAGAATGCAGTCACGCTAGTTTTGTCATCAGGAATAATCGTGGATTCGAGGAAGCCGCCGCAGGCGAATTTGTAAAAGTCATCACAGGGCTCCACATCAGGATTCATGTTTTTGATTATTTGAGAGGCTGTGCATGTTGAGCAGATTAGTAAAATCTAATATCTTCAGACAATGAAGAAATGATTTTCTTAGTTTTCGAGTGCTATGGTTTATAAAATTAATAGCTTATCGTGCATAAAAAATTAAGTATCTGATTTAGATTTTGAAATATCTTTGAACTGTAAATATTTTCTAATAAATCATGCTGTTAAGCAACCTTTACAAAGGATTCGCTTTATTTGTTAGCAAAATTTTCGATTATTAAACATATGTGAATAAATATATTATCGAGAAAAAATATGGACTGTCAAACAAAAAATTGTGATATCTCAATTCTGAATACATGATTTATTTTTTTTCAAAAACATGATAAAATAATTTTTTTTTTATTTAGATAGATATAGAAAATTAGAGTAAAGCGTAGAAGGCTTTCTGATTCAATTTGTATGTATTACATTAACGGTCGAATATCTCCAATTTTTTTTTATTAAGATAGATATAGAAAATTAATTTAATTGAAATTACTTGTTTTATTTTAATTTTTAATTATCAATATTGTAAAAATATATTTTTAACAAATTAATATTTATTATTCATGTAATGATATTCATGCTAAAAAAATTATATTTAGAGAAAAAAATGTCGTTTAACATTTTACTAACCTGTATGAACGCACTGAGGTGTTAAACATACATCATCGCATTTCGCTCCCTTTGGTATCATGTTCTTCGATGTTTCCGAACCGCTTAACGCCTCTGCTGTGGACGGTAGCATCTCTACGTTAACAGTATCTGTTCTCGTGCGGATGCAGGTGCGAGTGCAGGTGCGAAAAGAATGCACAAATAGCAACAAATTAATGAATGCGAAGCACATAAGCTGTGATGAAAATTAAATTGCACATACAATGAAGCCTAACATCGTTTCTCTATCAAGTTGCTAACATGCGTGCTGTATATACTTTTTTTAAATTATCAGTCCCTTTTGTCAAAAACTTTTTTCTTTTCTGAGAAAATAGTAATGTATATTATAAAAAAAATAGTAATGTATATTATATAAAAAAAAAGATACTTTTCTAAAATGCAATTAATTATTTATCTACAGTTAGTGTTACACATATATTTATATAATAATATGAATAATATACGGAAATCAATTTTAGAAAATGTGTTTATAAAAAAACAGCAATAAGTTTTCTAAATTAGATGCAAGAATTACATTGCATATTAATGATTTATTCCATGCGTTTCTTTTTAAAACATTTCTATTACAATAAGCGACAAACACACGTGAGTTAATGAAAGATTATTTTTTGATTGATTAAACATAGATTGGAACAAGAGATTTCTTAATTGCAATTTTGCTTCTCTCTCAATCCGTAATTACGTAAACATCGTGTGCTGTGTTTCTCCTATTATTATTCCCTGTCGGATTGCGTATATGTAATCACTAGACGTGTTCACATAAGAAAAGGCAACATGAAACCACCGAGCGCTGACTAAGTTTATCCCCCGTCGATTTTTTAAAATACTCTCCGAAAATATCTCGAATGCGTCAGTAATGACGCTTTCGCGGATTCGACGCCAGATCGACGCGCAATCAAAATAATAGATCATTAGGGGGTGTGTGCATTATAAACTAGCGCGATTACGCGTTTAACAGCTTGTTACACTAGTATAAATACGCGTGATGGGCGAGCAATTCTCAAAATAACATTTGCTCACTAAAAATATCAAAATGCGTCAGAATCACCCTCTTCGTTGACGTCACTTCGAATTGCACGTCATGAATTTTATTATTACTCCTTTAGGGTGCTACAATTTCCTCGCGAGTTTGTTTAAGACACGTCACTGTACGAAATATATATTACTGACAAAAGACTGGAGCTTTTCGTAACCCCAAATGCGGAAGCAGTTTCATAACATAATATATAACTTTCTTCCTCCCGTTTAATGACCGGGTAGGACGCTTTGATATGAGGCGCCGATGTAGAAATAAAATTTACGATGACCGCAATTACGCGTCTTACTTTCGCACAGTTAAAATTTTTTACGACGCGGGTACATACCGTTACCGAACGGCTTCAATCGTAAATGTTGCATTAAAAAGCACGGATCTTCCTCTCGAGGTATCAGAGATCCACGGATTCGTGAGAGTATCGATAAAGCAATCATGAAGATATCTAACAGTAATTAAAAGCGTCTAATTTAAGTATCATTAAAACCTTCATTAAAATCCTGGTACAAAAATTAACTGTTTTAGCTTTTTTATTAACAATTTTTATTAGGCATTCCACATAATCTTACTTCAAATATTATTTAATTTGTAAATGAACAATTCATGTTTTATTGACAATGAGACACGTAAGACAGAGAATGCAAATTCTGTTTCAATGCATTAGAAATTGTTTATAAAATTCTACATTGAAAATTTTTTTTTTTTTATGTAATACCTTCAATAATGCAAAGTTTTTTTATTTATTTTATCATGATTTAAAAACAGTTGTTTAAGGAATTAAATTCAGATTTTTTTATACAAGTTGCGTACTGCATAAGCTATTACAGAAGTCTGTCGCTATCATGTTGCGAGGAATTATGATTTACTCATCACTAGCAATTTTGCTTCAGGCATTAATGCAATGGGACGATGTTAAGTAATGTCTTTGCTGCAACGCGAGACAGACACACGTCTTGGGATGTCGGTGCATGATACTTTGCTGTTGTATGTGCAGGATCGAATTTACAGATTTAGATTGGAACAGGTAAAATAAAATTTTCTCTACGAAAACTTTGACGTTGTAAAAGTTTCAATAAAAAGTAAAGGAAGAATTATTATTAATATTTTTCTTATTTTACACAATTGAGAAAATCGGACACATCTTAAAAGCAAAGCCTATGGAGAGGTGTTTTAATAGATTTATTAAGATAAATCCGATCCTGCATGTGCAGAAATGGCATACAGTGATAGGCTTTCACGAACAAAGAACACAAATGCTAAACTCATATTTGCTTAGATCTTCTTTGATTGAGTTTTCTACAAAATAAAAGTATCATAAGAAAAAATTTTATCTAATTTATATTAAATGTTAGAATGTTAGATGTATTTCAGAATCAAATTAAATGTAAATTTCGTTCTATAAGTTTACTTTCTTGCACTTTCAAATTCAAGAGAGATATGTATCTTGTTTCTGTTTCACTCTGGTGAATCATCCTGTATATCTTACTGTGCATCATTTCCAGATAAAAGCGTATAAAAACTAACATTCAGTATTTTCGATGACTCAATTTTGAGATAAAGAAGATCCAAGCAACTCATTCAAAGCTACACGTGCGTGAGGTCTCTTTTTTCGATTTCAACATAAATCTCTAAGTGGAGAGTGCTGGTCTCGCTTCTGTGCTTCTCAAACAATACTGCATTTGCAACATGTGTGGTGAACGGCTCGTATTGCACTATAGATCGCTATTAAAGCGAGTGCTCTTACCGGTCCTGGACGTGGTGTTGCATGTCGTGTTGGCCGCCAAAATTCCGAGGGCGACCGCCAAAGCGATGCACAAGAGGAATCCGGAAACCGCTATCACCGTTAACCCGCGTTCCAAACCGGACCGCCTCTTCCACCATGTCGGATTTCTGCACGAAAATCATAAAGTGAAAGAAACGACACAATCAAAATTGCATTAACCCTAAAAAATACATACGAGGAGTGCCTCGTATATAACATGTGAGCATAACTTCAGAAATGAATTCAGGATATAAAAATAATACAAAAGTTCATACACTCTACACAACATATTTCGGTTCTTATCGAGATATAGATTTTATTAATATTATAACTGGCGAAAAATATAAGACATTTATAACTTTTGTATCGAATTTTATTATTTTATTGAGTAGATATTATTCTCCTAATTATTGTATATTGTTCAACTCCATTTCCTGTCCATTTACTTGTAAATATGCTACTGCATTTTGTAGCCGCTAATTAATTTACCTAAGTTTAATGAAATTTTGAATAAGTAGTATATTTAGGAAGGAATAACATTCATCTAATAAAATCATAAAATAATACAATTCACTAATAAAAATGATAAGTGTCTGGTATTATTCGTCGGTTACAATATTAATAAAATTATTTATATTTCGATAACTGAGCTGAAAAATGACCGATAGTGTATATAACTTTTTACGTTAATTTTGTGTTCTGAATTTATTTCTGAAATTATGAATACATGTTGTGAAATACCCTGTATCCTTAATCCTGTTTTGAAAATTTTAATATCAATAACAGAATATTCTCGTAACTTTCTCTGAAAAATACTTTCTGTATTGACCTTTAAAAATCATAATTTTTTTTGCATTAGTGTTGTGTGCAAGATTAAAGGGTGGGAATCTGCTTAATTCTCGATTCTATAAATTGAACTTTAGCAGACTTTTAACTTATTAAATTATGCAATAATTTGAGCGTTATTGCACGTGTCTGCAGCCGCGCGCAAGATATTGTTGCGACTTGCTTTAAATAATATGCTTTGTAATACAATACAGAGCTGCAAAATCCTCTTGCTGTAATCCTCACAATAATTATGCTAATTCCGCATCGTGTTTCCGAGTTTAGTCGCGCATGAAACAATGCTGGTCATCTACATATATTCTATGTATAAATAATGTACTGTGCTATCGAATACTGCATTCTATATCATTTCTATGCATATCATGAAGAAATATATATATCTGCGTAGGGAATATAGAAACTATACATCGTTTACATAATGTAAATAAGGGTATTACGAAGAGAGATCAGTTATTTCTTATCGTTCGATAATAAAACTTGTTTTACGCATAGGATATTATTGTAAATGCTGAAAGGTATCGTGCCTTTCTTTGTTTTTAATCTCGCGCGTGAAATCGATTCTTCGCACTTTTATATTACGTGAGCAGTACGTGCAATGCTGTACGAACGTGCCACTAAAATGCCACTTGGATCTGAAGCACGTCGCACGTCAGAATTTATGGATTGCTTTTCCTATCCAGTGAAAGAATTACCGTTTTTCACGGCGGACAATTCGCGCAACGAGCGAAAGGCAAAACCGCAGTCGGATTTTTATCTTCGTCCCAAGCCGCGCGCCAATTTCTGAGCGTTTTATTTTTACGATTATCTCGCGAGATCTCGCGGCGCATTAAGCTTCTCGCATAATCGGTTGGCGAGAACATGTCCGAAAACATTTGGAAAAATATAAACAGGCTGAAATCATGTGTACACGAAAATGTTGCAATCTGCCACTTTATCGAGTTATTATCAATATTTTTGCGAGGTTTTAGAATGTCAATAATGAGATAAGACTGTTTCCGTAACGATATAATATTATTTATATCGCGTAGGCAGTTTTTGATCGTTCAAAGCTTCAATAATGTGTTAACTAGATTTTCTATTTCCTTCACGTTACAATAGTTGAGCAATGCACAAGTTTCACCAGTGATGTAAACGGCAAATAATTGGAATCGATTTGCCTTGACCATCAAAATTTATAATTTACGATTGAATAATCATGTGAAGAGAAACTTAACTTTCTGTAATTATTCACTTTAAGGGAAGCAGCTTCGATGACCTTGATCCTGACGTATGTTGTCAAGATCATACCCCTAAGTGAACTCCAAGAGATTTTAACCGTTGCTCGCTATTTGTTAAAAATTTAAAATCATAAAAAAATGGTGAAAATTATAATAGGTTTTCGATTTTCTACACTGAACGAGGTCCCATCTTATTATTTAGTACTGTTAACCCGCACATGGGTTTGTTTTGACCGCGCACGAAATATTTCTGTTCACATTAACATACAAAATGGTATTCCTCATTTTGGTACACGTGAACAGTATTACTTACATTATTTAGCCGAATTTATTTTTAAACGGCAATATAATTATACAAAACGTATTGACAAATTTTTTTTATATTAGGTCTAATTTTTATTCATTGAATAATGTCAATAATGAATAAATATGTTATAAACGTTTAATAAATATATTTTCTGTATAATTTAAAGTCCAATTGTTTTTGTATTAAATATCGGTATACGAAAGAAGAAAAATCAAGTTTTATCTGGTGAGAAAATTGTTGAGTAATCGAAAAATGCAGTTACCGACCGTATTTACGCAAGAAATAATCAATGTATGTACAATTGCAGTTATTGATTCTTGTCATACGTGTTTTTGTCTCGCGAAGAATACCGCGATGTACACGCGTGCGCGCGTAAATACATTGAGTGTAGGCACTTGGGATGATAGAGAGCGCATAATGGAACTCATAGCGCATGTAATGCAACAACGAGTGTATTGACCTCATCGAGATGCAGCGACACATGCCGATGCATCCTCCATTGCGTAATATCGGAGTCAATGCCGCATATCGTCCGCATCTGATGCGCGGCCTTGACCCTGACAATACACGAATTTCTCAATTTAAGATCCAAGACTCGATATATCTATTTATGACGGCGTAAATAAGGAAAAGAAAACTTAATATTAACACGTGATATTTGTCTTGAGATACTATATAAAGTTGGGTATTTCTTTCGCAGGTGACGAAAATTAGTACATTATTGTTCCGTTTAACAGTTGAATTGGGAAAAGAAAAAATCGGAAATTGTCATAATACCTATGCTCATAATTCCAAATAACTGCGCATCAAAACTGTGCATCAACGACGTAGTGGACGATCGTAGAAAAGAGATAGATATGATTATCCTCTGATTTCGCGGTATTTACCCTCGAGGTTTGGCGAGAAATTGCGATCCATATTCCATATTTGTCGCGTCACTAACCAAGCAATCAAGCCTCATCGTCGGATCGCGATGGATTGATCGACGAGGCGACTATATGCGAAATTAACGTACATATAAGATCGTATCTGTATCGCAATTGAGTTGATAGCAATATCCGCGTTGCAGAATATTGCTGGTCTACGAGTTTAATGACCTAAGACTTAACACGTGTAATTTATCCCAACTGTGTTAATGAGAAAGGAGCACAATACTCGACGCTCATGCATCAATATTACATTTAAAGGAGAAACAAATACGTGTTTCTTGATTAATGATACACATCAAACCGTTTGATAACATTTCGATAACTCCACTTTGCACATTCTTTTATATAGAACTTATGAATCCATAAAACGACAAAATCTGATTTTAACGACATCATAAAAGTGATAATCACCGAGTACAATGTCGAAGTTATTACGATACGAGTTATAATTATTTCTTCAGACACGCTGACACGTGTATTTTTACAAATAGCATCACCTGACGACATAATTGAACGTGAGAATAAGCGTACTTTTAGCGATCCTGCGATAAACTTTGATTCTGCATGCACATGTTCGTGTGTAATTGTGCACGAAGCGAAAAAATGCTTGATTCCTCAAATATTAACTTATATAAGTTACGGAACAACTTATATAAGTTTTCCCTCGATTATTTCATGTATTCACTCATAAAAAAGAAGGGACAAAGCGCTACGTATAATAAAAAAAAAATCTTTTCTATATTTTCAAGATAGAACTTCTAGATTAAGTCATCAGTTTATGAGATTACCTCGTGCGATTCCCTATAAGCGCTAATATTCCTAAAATATTATACGAATACTATTAAAAATTAAAATAATATTAAAATAATATCCCGAGAATATTATTTAATATTTTTAATATTATTTTAATATTATAGAAATATTATATTAATGTTATATATGTATATGTCCGTTTTTACGTAATATTCGTGGTATATTATTTCAATCCGAGGAATATTATGAAAATGTTCTATGAATATTATTTGGGTCAAAGATTAATACAAATTATTATGCATAAAATATTCATAAACTTTATAATTTACGTTTAAAAGTTAAAATATTCCCGATAATTCAAAATAATATTATTTACATCTTCACATAATATTCAGATATATTATTATCAGGAATGAACACAATTATTTTTATTAATATTTCAGGAATATTATTTAATATTAAATAATATATTACGCGCGCTTACAGAGTTATCGCTTATATAATTTCATCAATCTCGAGTGTAACTTTTGAGTTTCCTCGTGAGAAGATAATCTCGAAGCGAAGCTGTTTCCTCTAAAACTAATGCCTCCATTCCCGTTGCTCGCGTAATCGGCGTCACGCCTCCCGTCGCATGGAAAATCGATTCGCGCGGTATAGGTGTTATCGGAACACCCCGTTGCCCTCCATCGAGCGCGCTGTCCTCGCGGATACGTTCACCGGTGCACGTGACGGCCTGGTGTGCCCCCGACAGAGTACCGCGACCGCGAAACTGTGTCGCCTCAGGACCGACAGTAAGGCAAAGCGGCGCGAGCTGCATCGTAATGAAGAGACGCACGAGCGAGAAAGACGCGCGTGACATCGCCTTCACGTGCCATGACCTGGCGCCTCTTAATCGTCTTCCTGACCCTCTTCCCTCTATATACGTTAGAATACTGTACTGTCCCATTGTGTCGCTTGACGAAACGTTAATTCCGGAATGGAAGTGAGCCACACAATGAATGCGTCCGCGTTTACCTCTTCAATCGTATAAATAATTATCCCTTTTTTAGAAATGGAAACATGACATGGGTTGCTAAATATTTAATCAATATTAACTAATGATAGAATTGACGACCGATATCTTTTAGTTGCAATCGCTTGACCATTTGTAATTTTCTCTGTAGAAAATGTCCAGCATTAGATTCAACTTATAATTACTGTAGTGATTATATTTTAATATTAACAAGAAAACAAGATAAAGGCGCGTTAATCTTTCGTTAATATGCGTTACTCTGTTATAAACAGTTTTTTATTGAAAATTCTTGATAATGCTGTTACTACTTCAAATACTGTGATTGCTCCGATTGCAGGTCATGATTTTCTCGTAATCTCCGAGTCGTTCGGCCCCTACGAACGTTCGTTTCGTTATCTCGACGAACGCGCGTTGTATTTTCAGTGGCCTTATTATCTTTACGGCTCATTTTAAATGACTGGTCGCGCTATATATTATAGTTCATTCATCTATCTTTTTATGCGTTTCGTCTCATTCCTTGGCTCCGTTCACACTCGCGACGTCGCACAACTCCTCGTGGGTAGTTCTGATGATGGTACATTTTCCAATTCTCGTAAATTACACGATAGCACGTTGTTGCCGGACTCGGCAAGTATTATAATGCACGCGATAATCAATCTCCACACACCAAGGCGTCGCCTGTTGTACAGTTTTTCAAAGTCTGTGCTTTAGGAGGTGCAGTAATGCATTACAAAAGCTCATTACATTCTTATGAAATAAATTAATACTTTTAATTATTTATTAACTTAAATTATAATAGTTATGACAGTGGTCATTCGTATTAAAGACTCTAATTTATCTAATTGCTTATAAGAACACATTTTTATAAGAATAGAATAAAAATTAATTAATATAATATATCTGATAAAAATAATAATAAAATAATTAAGAGAATTATACCTATTTCATTTTTATATGAATTTAAAAGCATGCAGTATGATTTCAGTTTTTCAGTATAACTTTTTTATCTTTCTCGAGTCAACCGTATGCCAATTGCTATTATAATTTAAGGAAATAAATAATTGAAAAAAAATTCGCATTTATGAATATATTATTTTCGATATAAAATATCGGGAGAATGAGAAGCGCTGATAACTTTTAAAATTCATGTACGCGAGTCTCATGTGTGTAAATTTTTTTAACGGGATAACAGGTGAGGTGTACTTTTGACGGACGACAAGTGTTATGAGCTTTCGCGTGTTTTCGATATTCCCGTTGTACCGCAACGAGGTCGACCATCAGAGGCCAGTTTGAGTGGGCGCGGGACAACGATAACGACGATGATGACGACGGCGGCGTAACGGCAAATTTTCGCATCGGAAAAGACCATGTTTAAGCCAAACGGGCTTTTTATTCTCAATTTACTCTCAATTATCAAATTATGGCAAGTTGGCGTGCAGATTAACGTAACTTTTTCGACTTTGAGTCGACCTTAGCGATTCGCAGCTCGCGTAAACCGCAAGGTAAGAGAAGAAATCTCTCCTTTAAAGCCCGTGAAATTAATTTCGAGTCTCCTTGTTGGCGAACCGTCGCGAATGAATTCTCTGGATACGTTTGGAATATTAACTCGACTGCGTCTGGTATATTTTATAAAATCAGACGGAATGCTGCTGAAAGTCGCGAAAGTTTTTTTTTCGGAGACAGCGTATCTCTTACGAAACTCGATACGCGGCATCTGTAACGTCGTTGACAGTCAATGTGTGTTCTAAAAATTAGCATCCTTTCTAAGTATTTTATTTACTAAATGAATAATATTATATGCATTTACTGCAACATCTTTTCCCTAGTGTAATCTTGGGATTTTTAATGAAATAATATGCGATATTTAGAATAGAGTAAAAATTTGAATACATGCACCTATAAATAAATTATAATAAATATATGATTTTATATATAGAAATAGGGAAGAATTTACAGAATTTATAAATTTGTCACATTAATTCATATATAAAAAAATATGAATTACTGATTATTTTATAGGCCATGTGTTATGTAACTGTGCAATAGTATTATAATTCTAGGTCATGCACGCATGAAAATGTTGTTTAGCGATTCTTACGCGAGTTGATTCTTTCATGAATTTTGCAATAAAACTAAAACATGAATAAAATCAACATTCAATATGCATAAGATTTCATTCGCGATTTCGTGTCTCTTACAAAATAACTTTCTACGTAAAAGTACACTATTTGATTGTATGAAACAGGAAGTATAATATATACCGGGGAGCTTTATAATGTTCGCTATACACGTTGTGAGAAAAATTTAAATTCTTTTATCGAAACTTTCGAAGTTTCATGAATAAGAACGCCAAAGAAATGTAAATATATCTAGTTATCATTACGACAGTTGAGAAGAGCGGATGGTAAATATGCAGAAAAGGTTACACCTCATCGATTTCATTGACCTTGATATATGTTATAGAAGTGAGGGTATTGATCAACTTTTTCTTATAAAATAATCGGGAGTCTCGTATAGTTTTCGAGATATACTCACAATCGGATAAAAGTTATTTTCGAAATTTTATTATTTTCATTATATGACACCTGCTTATATGTGACGGATACTGAATAAATATGCATTCTATAGATTACATTTTACCAATTTTATTGTCCTGTTTACAAAAGCTCCTCCCCTGCCTAAGCATTTACTTTCCAGGCAAAAGCGACTATTTAATAGATATATTCATTTATCGTTGAAATCATAAATGTTGCATTTTGATTTACACGCTTGTTTCAAATTCGCGCACTTTTCGTATGCATATGTGATCACGGAGCCTACTTTTAAATCAGGCAATTTGTGTTTGTAAAGCAGTAAATTCGTGTTTTTATTGATCCTATATTATGTAAATTATAGAGATAATTTTTACCATCTTTTTATGATTATAAATTTTTAACGGATTTTAACGAGCGACGGCTGAAACCTTCCTAAGGTCACTCAGGATCAAGATCATCGGAGGGGACCCCCCTAAACAGGAGTTTTACCCATTATTCATATATAAGGTGCCAAAATAACGAAAATAATGAAATTTTGAAAATAAGCTTTATGCAGGTATATCTCGAAAACTATACGAGACCCCCGATTATTTTATAAGAAAAAGTTAATCAGTGCCCTCATCTCTATAACATGTACTAAGGCCAATGAAATCGATGAAGTGTAACCTTTTCTGCATATTTATCGAGCAGATAAAAAGGCCCACCAGCATTTATTCTTATCACATGGCTTTTTTTATATCTACGCATACTCTTTCTTTATTTTCTCGTGTAAATTATGTAACAAGCGATAAGTGTGGATATAAGCGTGGTGATACGACAAAGTATTATGCTTCTAATTTTAACATCTCTCACATAATTTTTTCCAAGCTATCAAAAATTTTTTAAATAACTGCATGCTCTCATAAATAATTATACGCTATTAAAAATGTATTAAAAATTTTTTTAATGAATGTAATTCCATGCTATTATGAATAGCATGTAATTTACATATGAAAAATTTTAAATGTATTACAGTGTAGATAGAAAATTGCATTTAGTACAAAATATTTGTATAATTATATGTCGCGTACAAATTACATTTGCTAAATTTGCACTTTCGCGAAATCGATTTAACCGAAGGTTTGTCCGACAAGGAAGTTAAATGGGATCGTGCGAATTTTACATACATATTGCGTCGCGACGGCGTGGTCGTTGTAACATCGTAATAACTCGATACAAGTGTTTGTAAACTTGCACCATGAGTCGTAAACGCTTCCAATGTTCAACGTACCTTGCAAGAGACTTTCACCTCGTGCGAACCAATCATACTCATGAACTCATGAGTTCGATACCATTTTGCCACTACGCATTTTATTGCATGACACGTCGTCTCTCGCTCAACGCAAAATTACTTCCGTACAGAAAAAAATATCAATTTGATGAGAAAGTTATTCATATTATAATCATGTATCTTGTAACCGTTTTTCAAAATATTTTAATATATTTGCAATCAATTTAGAAACAAGACTGTGAACATACACACAATGTTCCCCCCTCCCCCTCATTTGTAATTACATAATTATATCCCGAATACATACATCCAGAATATATTAATTACATAATTATTATATCTTTATATACAAAATTATACAGGGTGTTTCAAAAGTGGAGATTAATCATTCGGGAAGTGATTGGAGATCCAAAAACAAGAAAAAAAGTTGGTATAAACATATGTCTGCAAATGCGTTGTTTTTGAATTTTCGTAATTTTTATGTTGAAATTTGAAATTGCTTTGCTTTCGAATTTGTTTGTCGAAACTGAAAAAAGAGACTAATGCTTATTTCCGCCAATGTAGATTAACTTTGATCTCAGTTTAACTTACTCTTTATCTTTTTCGAATTCTTAGAACTAAAGGAAGATAAAGAGTAAGTTAAACTGAGATCAGCGTTAATTTGCGTTGGTGAAAATGGGCATGAGTAGGATGTCTTCACGTGGTGCATCTTGGGTAGTGTTAAAACAGTCAGCAATTTTTATTTTACTTTAGTTATTTTATAAAATTCATAAAAATCATCTCTTTCTTCAATTTTAACAAAAAAATATGAAAGCAAAATAATCACAAATTTCAAAATTTTATTTTATATAAATGACGATAACTCGTAGAAACAACACATCTCTCAACATATGTTCACATCAACTTTTTTTTCTTGTTCTTGAGCCTTCAATCGCTCTTCGGATTGACCTACATTTTTTAAACATTCTGTAATTTTAATTATAAGTGCGTGTAAGGCTACAGTATAACCTTTTTTTTTTTCAAATGACTGAATAAATAAATCTAACTACTATGTAGTTTAATGATTGTAATTCGAATTTAACTACATTGACTATATAGACTTCATGCACAGGCAGAGTTAAAGCTCGCTAAGCAGCGCTCAAGACACGTCGGACATTATTATCGTAAAGACGAGATAGCGATGCCATCATTATGAAGTATTATGTACAATTGCATTTGATGAACATAACATCGTAGATAAACACAAGCTCCTTCGCCTTGTACGTGCAAATTGCAACTGCGCGCAAATCATAAAAATGTCTTTGTGTTCACAAATAAGAGCTGCAAGTCTGTATACGCGACGTTTAAATTTTACGAGTCAAGCCGAATTTCCGTATCCTTGCGCGATAAGCGATCTCTTCCTATACGAGGCATGAATTGCTTGGGAACGTATTCCGCTGACTTTTATGATATATTCACTACGTCTGCAAGCGCAAGGTCAAGATTGACGGGAACTAACGTGATACGTAATTATATAAATATTTATTAACATAACCAAGGCTCGTTAAGACTAATACTTTTCCGAGTGCAAGAATACTTTTTTTTTAACGATTCGACCTTTCTTTTTTGTCTCTGTGCGGCGCAATGGCCGGCCGGTTCTCGGCGTAACATCAACGCCTGGTACGTTTTATCACTGGTCGTCCCTGCGTGCATTGAAGTCGCGAGATTTCTCGTCTTGCATTAAAATGTCATGCTCTTTCATTTGCATAGCTGAACCGCAGCCTTAATAGACTCGCTCGTGTCGATATCGCGATTTGTCACGGTAAACGTTGGGTGTAACGCTCCAGATCCGATGCGGATATCAGCTTACTACAAATTTATTTAGTGAGATAGAATGTCTAATTTACTATAGTTTGAAAGTAAAAATAATTTTTAATTGCATGTTTGTATCAATTTTAATACATAAAAAACTGATAAAATTGATCATAATTTTTGGGCATTATCTTGAATTGGTAATAACCACTTTTTAACCTATTTTAATTTGATTTATTAAATGTAATAATTGACATCGGCTTATATCATTAATATGTAATAGAACTTCCATTATTCAAAATATAGTTGAAATAAACGTTTGGGTAATTGACTACATTGATTGAGATAATTGATTTAAAAAGATTGTATTTATTCGATAATTATATAAATGCAATAACGCAATAATTTCACAGTCTTTTTCATCGTCCGTTTCATTTTTCCAATTATTCTGTGCTACCAGTCTTAACTCGAGTGTTTGCTTTCATTTTCTAGAAGACACGTGTCTCGCAGTGTTTGGATAATCGAACATTCAAATAAACGGTATCCGCGTAATAGCTTTACTGTGCAATCTAGAAATGATCGAGTCTATTGATTACAATTGTCTATAAAAGTAAGGAGAATTGCGCTATCCCATAAAAAGATGTAAAATAATGAATGGTACGTTGATACCTCGATCTATAAATCAAGATAACAACAAAACAGTAACCTCGCGAGATACGAGTGCGATGTCAACAGATGTTTTGTGTGAGCTACATTACACCTTGCAAATTTGCTTGCCGTAAATGCAAGGCACTGTCTTACATAATCATCATAATATGGTTGGAGTAATATGAAAATGATACGCCTGCGAGTACTTACATTGCACAGCAATCTCTCCTAAATTAAATAGAATTCAGCAATTTTTAAAAAAGTTTAAGTTTAAAAATCCATACCGTACGTTTTGTATCGAATCGAGGTTTGCATATTGGACAGATAAAATTCAAGATTGGAATTAGATTACATTCGACTCGGAACTGTAGCATTGTCTACAAACATAAGACATCGATTTTGCATAAAAGTATCAATACATTTATTATGAAATTACTTCATAATTTTTTATTTAAGATGTTATACTACAAAAACCCTGTTTAAGAATTTTCGATATATTAATAATTAACAATTCGCATGATAATCGCGATTCGATTTATCGGACTTAGGGACACACTTTCATCTGTTATGAAATATCCTTCCATTCCGTTTTATTTTATCGAGTTTCATTGAACGACCAGTTTTTTAATAACATTGCATAAGTTGCGGGCACGTAGTCCGTGATAAAACTTCGCGAATACACAATGATAAAAAGAAAAAAAGATCGCAAAAAGTGTTCCGGTATGGGTAGCGCGTCAGTAGTTTACGACTGCCAAACACGTGTCTTTTCCATGTAGATGTACAAAAGTTTCCCATTTAGAGATAAAAGTTAAACGGATATTCCCGCGGGAAGGTTGCGTAAAAAAAAAGGATAAGGATTTCACCTCGAGTGAAGGAAGAACGTTTTGCTATCTGCTTGCGTTTCAAACTTTAATTTGAAAAGCTTGAATTTTTAATTTCTTGAAAAATAAATATTCATTAGTGCCGTAACATTCCGAGAAATGAAAATTGTACGTTACTTCAAAGATTTATAGAGCTGTACGAGAACTCTAAAAATGTGAATGTGCAGTAAAAAAAATACTATTACACAAGTAACGACAATTGGTTACCGTAAAAACCTTGTATGTTTTGCAGAATAGCCGAAAGTTTTTACAATTTTAACTACTGTTGTGTTCGTGTAAAGGTATTAACATCTTTTTGTTCTTTCCGAAATTTAAATGATAAATGCGTTTTTTTTAAGATGTCGACATGAATAATAAGTAAATTGCATTTTGAGGTGTCGACATAAACAATTCGGAAGCAAATAATGGGAAGCGACGTATTCTCATGAGAATCATCATTAAATCATCATTTTCTGAGTAATTTCTTGCCTAAGAAAAATAGCACTGCCTACATTTGATTTCTTTAATTGCAGTGTTATTATAATTATAGTTTTGTACGTCACTTGCATGTCGGAAGAATTACATCAGTAGTTTATAAACCAGAGATAATTGCACTTAGGGTGAAAAAAAAATGGTTCGACGAATATACTTTTAATAAATGACTATTGCGGCAACTCACTTGATAACCGTTTGCTTCATGCTGTTGGTCATCGCGACTAGATTAGTATTCTCTGCTTTGCTGAGATGTACTTTCTTTCTCGAATCTCACTAGCACATAACCACACACTCTTCTGTCTTGTGTCTTTTTCCTTTCGTCCCGGCTTTTAATTCAGCCGGGAGACTCGCGGTCGTTTCCGGAACGTTAAACCGGAAACTTTTCGTGGGCTGCTACGTTTTCCTTGTTCTCGCCGCGATTTCTCTACTCGACGATCCTATCCGAAGGAAATCGAAGAGAAAAGAAGATCGTAGAGGGAGGATGCTGCCTTCCTCCGAGATTCAGATACCAAACGGTTTGGACTGTTAGCGTCGGACTGAAGTAGCGCGCGCGCTTCTGCTCGTATTTAAACGCCCTCTCCCTCCCTGCCGCGTTCTCTCTTTCCCTCTCTCTCTGTCTCTCTCTCGCATGCAAGTTCTCGCGTTTCCCTCGAGAGAACATTTTCTCAGTACGGACGAATTACCATGAAAATCCGAGAAATATGTACTTGGCATGTTCGTTTCGTAGCCCAAAAGAAGAAAGGTATAAAAGTAAAAACACAAAGAGAATACGATCTTAGGCAAAATAGAACGTTTTTTTAGATTTGCATTTTTGAAGTCTTAATATCGTGAGATACCACTGAAGAAATTTTCGCGGCAAGCACTGTAAGATATCTTTGAAGGAATCAATTTGAACAACTCTGTGTGAAAAAACTAAATGCCTTTCTTTATTTTTTTTCTTCTCCCTTTTTCTCTTTCTTTTTTTATAATTATACATACTTTTTTTAAATATTATCTTTTGTATCACACACCATGAATTACTAAAATACTAATCTTAACGATCCAAACGCGAGTCAATTAAAATAAAATTAATAGAACAATGAGAAATCGTGAAGAAAATGTGGAACTCTGTTCTTAAACTCTGAGTCTTAAGCTCTGCATATTACTGATTCAGTTGATTTGAATAACAAGGAGATACTTCCTCATTAGTGTGACGATTTCGATTTGTCAGGTTTAGTTCGAGAAACGTCACGACACACGCCAATCTGACGCACGTTTCAAATGAGCAATTTTGAGAAATCCATTATGATAAGTGCACAATTGTAGTCATTTATAAATTCTGTCACGATGCGAGACATATTACAAGAACTGTCAACAATGTAGAACTCATTTCGTTCCAAGAATTATATGTTTCAATCTTCAAATGTACATATTTAACTTATTTAGGAATGTTTTACCAAGTATGGTTATTTAATCTTTCTGATTTCCTTACTTATAAAGAAATATCAAATTATGCTTAAATTCGCGAGAATATGTTACTGAGCTACGAAACTTATAAAGAAAATTATAAATAATTATATACATCGGAAATAATTAGTGACAATGGCCGCGAGTGTTCAGTAGAATTTTTTCTCCCTAATGTGATAGAACAAAAAAGAATTTAGTTGGAGGTTAAAGTTTAATGACCAGCAAATGGGTTCATGAATAGTAGCGTCGCATGAATTTGGTCGAGTTTCAGAAACTTGGCTCGCACTGCTCAAAAGTACTATGCGCAAGTAGTAAGTAGTCCTCCGTTACAGAAACAACCTCGAAACTCTTCAATAGTGCACTCTGAACAAGAACGTAAATCTCGCTTTCCGGAACTCAGTTAGTAGGGCTTGAACTTATGTAAGTCGCGCGTGCAATCGTCGATCGTAGGGACGCAACGAACGATTTATGGCTTCGCAAATTGAAGGGTAACTTCAGCGAATTCACAGAATCGTGTATTCTCACTTTGCACAAGTAGAGAAAGAGAGAACATCAATAAAATAAACTTCGTCAATATTAAAGGCTGGCGTTTAAACAAATTATATGGAATTAAATTAATATCACTTAGTTTTTTCTACATTACGTTTCACATTATGTCTTATTTTTTCTCTTTACTTTTCCATGCTCTTAATTTACTTTGCAGATAAATGTTTTCAGAATCATCGTCTTTACGTATATTTGTACAAATGTTAATACCGTAATACTTTAAAGGGAAACAATCGATTCGCACGATCGCGATTGATGATCTGTTCATCCTTCACCTTCTTTTTCGTTCCCCCGTGACAAAAGTTTCTTTACGAGTATACGAGTATAGTCTGCACAAGTTTTATTAAGGGTAATGACCAAGGGCGAATGCTAATCAGGTTACATAGCGTGTGGCGTGGAAACCTCGTAGAAACCTTTACGGTCGTCGAGGAATGCTACTGCAATTTGTCATTCGCTCCTGCACGCTTCTTTGTACTTTTTCATTACGCACAAGGCATATATTTTGTTTGAGCGTGATGTGTAAAACGTGTGACTCGGATTAATTAAATAATATTACAGAAAAACATTTTTTTTCCCCGAACCGGAACATGACGCGATTTAATGTACATTATTTTCATAACAAACTGCTCATGTATTGAACTTTACTTATATCGAAATTATTTCGTCAAGGCAACACAGAGGGAAAAAATTGTGGTGGCAACTATAAGGGGCTAACCATACAAATTTTGTTAATATAATTATAATATATAGTTAAGTGAACTATATTATAGTTATTGCAACTAAATTAATGGTTAAGAGAACTAATAAAAAATAGTTGTAGTATACTATAATAAAGTAATTACAACTATTTTTTATTAGTGTTCTTAACCATAAACTTAGTTGCAATAACTATAATATAGTTCACTTAACTATATATTATAATTATATTAACAAAATTTGTATGATTGTCCCCTTATAGTTGGCACTACTACAATTTTTTCTCTCAATGAAAGATCAGAATGCCTTGACGAGCGATTATTTCCGTCAATTGGCGTATTGGCCGATTGATTAGTTTTATAAAGGGCGCCTAGAGAGAAAGAGAGAACAACATGTAATTTCTGTATTTATAAAAAAATAATAAATTGGATCCAATTGAGAGCGATTACGACAATCGTTCTGCCGTCGTTGTTGTCAAGCTACATAAGATTTGCCTCGGCAAAAAAACCAACTACAAGATGAAAGTCGAACTGGAATAAAGTCAGTGAACGGTAGTGTGGAAGTGTGTCGATATTAATTAAGGAAATATCCATTGATTATCGGTTGACGCCTCACAATGGCGAGGTTGAAGGGAAAAAGTTAGAAAAGATCGCGCGGCGACGATATTCCCGAGAACATGGGACATCCGTTCTAGATGCTGTCGCGTAGATCTTTGCGCCGCGGACAGGATTCATTTGGGATTAGCTTGGATTTCCGCAACTCCTTACTTATTGCCTGTACGTAATCTCGAATGCTGTAATACCTCATTTTGCAAAAGACACACGCGAGGCAGCGATATAGCGTGACGAAGTGAACTGTTTGAGAGAATGAAATACTTTCCAGTTAACAAAACATAGAAATAAAGAATTAAATAAAGAAATAAAGATTTCTCGATCGCCTTTTTTGCTAATGCGGATCTGCAAATAATTAATCTGCAATGATTTAAGTATGTAAATCTCCTGAGTTAGATTTTATATGAATGTAAATTCCCCTTGACGGATAATATATTTCTCGTTTCGAGCGGCATTTTTGAATAAAAATACAATTCTATCTGCAAGTACGATAGCGGTTCAATCAGGCAGATGCCGTTAGCGTGGCATTAAAAAGATCGATATGTCAGGCGCGCTTCGATTTGGGACGCAGATTGTACAAGAAACATTATCGGCACACTTATTAACATTAGTTAAACGATTGGAATGCGAAGCCGCGTTAAAAATCTGGACAAAATAAAGTCATTACTTTGAAGATTGAAAAGTAGGACAATAATCCGAAAAATCAGTTTGCTGTACTGTCATTCCCCTTCGGTCAATCTCCTCTAGAAAGTAAAGAATGTTTTATCCCAAGATTTTATTGAATACCTATTTATTAAATAAAAAATATTCATCTTTTTCCTGAAATCACACACGTGCTTTGATTGTTAATATTTTATTGAAAAACCAAATGATTTAATATATATTGTAAACAATAGGATTAGATAATAACTAGTTAAAAAGTTAAAAATTAAATATTAAAGTTAAAAGTTAATAACTTTTAACGTTACTTAGTTAATTTTTAATGATTTAATTTTTAACTTTAATTATAATTATTTTTAAAAAACATAAACTTTAATTTATTAACTTTTTTCCCCAGTTAAAAATTTATTTATATAAAAGAAAAACAATAATACGTTATATCGGACTAACGAAATTAAAACGCAAGAATAGAAGGCCTATGTCAGTCACAGCGGTTTTTGATGCCGAATAATAATTTTTAATTATTCTGAATAATAATATTACTATTCCGGCTTTATGACTGTTTCAAGTCCGACGAATATGCGACGCGCAGTTTGAGTTGTAAAAATTAAAAATTATTATTCGGCACCAAGAACTGCTGTGACTGACATAGCCTTCTCTTCTTGCGTTATAAAAGAAAAAATACATTCTCACATAAAATATAATATGTCTTTGTTATTTCATATAAACTTAATTTAATTTAAATCAAATATTAAATTTATTTGATGATCCATAATTGTTTTGAGTAATTTAACTTTAAAAACTTATGAATTTGCAATTTAATATAAATAATTCTTTTCAAAATTAATTTTTAATTTAATTTAACTTAATTTTAACGTAACTTTTAACTAGTTAGTTTTTGTTCATGTAACTTTTAACGTAACTAAATTAATTTTAAAAGCAATTAATTTCAACTTAATTTGGTTAAAAAAATACAACTTATCCAACCCTGTTTGTAACGAGAGAAAATATTTTATAATTTTTTGAAGAAACTGAAGGATAGAAAATGTAAATATCGAATATGTTTTTTTTCCAAAGATGTAAGAAAATTACGTTTACTTGTCAAGCATACATGTGATTATATAGGTATTAAGAATTCGTAGAATCTTGACGGTGATTGGCAAACGGTGCAAATATCGCAATGGGTTTCTGTATTTCTTCTACGAAGCAAACTTGATACGGCAGCAAATATGCACGGCGGCGAGGATAATCGTACCAAGCATACCCTTTATTTCCCAATATGCCCGGCATTCCTGCATCGCCGTTCGTGCGATGATCAAACTCCAATTGATGAGTGGACACACCGTCCGTCGCTCAATCAGATATGAAAATGTACTCGGCGTAATACTTGGAATACAGTTATAACCGATTTCGATTATAAAGTGGATATCTTTCTCCGCCGAGGCAATTTGCCTGCGACTCCCGAGGCAATTCAGATGATGATGTACACGTCGCACCGTCATTGTATAACCGATATGCAAATGTCGCGGCGGACGGTCGCCACGTGCACGTTATTAGACGTTATCAGACGTTATCAGGAAGTCGTTAATTGTCACTCTTCCCAATATAATCGCGCGGCGACACCAATCGCCTATCGTACTTCTCGAGCAGTCTCTATTTTATAAAACAGAGTCAATCGGTCAGTGTTCCATGTCATCTCATTCCACTTGGCTCTCGTAGTTGTGCGCGAACCAGTTTGTTAATGATAACTGATTAGACTAACCGCCGCAAAAATATGCACTGGACTTGTCGGTACACTTGTAAAAACCTAGTAACTAAGCGTTGTCGTATTTATATATTACTGGTCGGTGTACAAGCTGCCAGTCTGGAAGTAAGCCGCCAAATTGTGACGATAATCTGATACGGTCGTTCAAGTTTCATTTCTCTCGAATTAATATCGTGATCAATGCAAATGAGCTTGCTTGCGAAGGAGCAACATTTTATTTATTGAGTTGCTGAGTGACAGACTTTAGGCTGTTTCCTGTAAGTTGTTTGTCCATGTAACCATTTTTTTCTTTATCGTTTCTTATTGTCTGTGAACAAATTAACTTCAACGTCAACTAATAGTTGCTGTCATTTGGAAACTTTTTCGGAAGTTACCTTGAAATTAACTGATAATAATATCAGTAAACAATTTTGGCAATTTATGATACAATGTTTCTATTTTGTAGACGTATTTCGGCAGAGTGTCTCAGAAAAATTCGGTGATTGTGATCAATACCATTAATTAGTCCTCACATATTCGGTATTCACAAAAATCACTGCTTAAGTTACTGGATTCTGAGAATGGTTACGTGTGAGATGTAATAGGTATTTTATTGAAATCGGCAGACTCATGTCGGCATAATTTATGCTCATTCTGTGATCATAAACTGATACGCACGGCCATAAATAACATGTTGTAGAATTCAATGTTTAAATCATTTTGGTATGTTTGCGATTGGATATACCATGCGATAATAAACAGTTACCAGTACTCGATGTCAATGTTCTGACACTCGAGTATGGACATTCATCTTGATTCACTAAACATGCGATAATAATTAATTACCATTGTATCAAAAAATCTCTTGAAATTTTTCAAGTTCATTGGTCATTATGATTTGCATATATTCAAATGCTGCTCGTATATTGCAGTTCACTGTGTGAATAGCTTTTCTTAAAATAAAAATACAAATTTTCACCCAAGTAACTTCTCCGCCATGTGCAGAAGAACATTTTATTCATATTTATAAATTATAATAAATATACTTGATGTTGACGTGAAATCTCTTAAGGCAATTACTAAATACGTACTTGTCATGCTTAGGCGGTGAGAGCCTCTTCTTATTGTGACTTTATATAACGAGCGTTTTTCATTAACTTGAAGCATTTTAATACTTACAAATAAAAAGAAAGGAAAGTTGTGATAAGTATTTCAAACTGGAAGTCGAGATTGTCAATCTCTCTCCAAGATTTTTAGGCTTTAATAAAGATACGTCTGGCTCTCTCAAAGAAGGATCTGACCTAATACACATTAAATCGGATCAGGTCAATTATAATATATACGCAGGATATGAAGGATACACGCATACGCGCAGGATGCACAACGTATGCAACAGTCGACTAGGAGTGGCACCACCATCACAGTGGTCGACAAATGTTTATCGGCTTTGTCCCGTTAGGTTCAGGTAATGTGCAGCGGTGATTTTATCCAAGACTGTTTGCGAGTATTCTCCTTATTGAGAGAATTAAAGTCACATCTTACGACCGTTAACTATCACGATAACAGCGGTCCGCTACGATTTATTGGCATTTCGTAGTGCGAAGGATAAATAGGATCCGAAGTAATTAGCAGAGCGTGTTTATATACTTAAAAGATTAGTTATGAAATACAAGCATAGATCAGTATGATTCAAACGTGCTTAATTGTATATTTAGTATGTAAAATACCAAGAGTATTAATTATATGAGTCTACGTTTCTTATATATTTTCTTATTTCATTTTAAAATTATTCAGTCGTTTTATATTTAGAATTAAAATTAATTTTTCGTCAAAATGCCATTATCATACACGGAAAAACGGTTTTTTCCTTACAATACCTAAAAATTTATAATAGTTAGATACAAATAATACTAAAAATAATTTTGCTAAGCCATCAAAATAATTAAGTAGGACGCTTAAATTGCTTGTTGGAATGTCAAAATTTTTTATAGTATTGTTCATGATGCTTGACCATAATGCATAACTATTTTCAACAAAATTACTTTCAGTATTATCTGTATCTAACTAAATTTTTAAATACTTCAGCAAAACCGTTTTTTCCCTATACATTTCACGAATTTTAATCGAGGCACTTTTAAAGTTTTAAATTGTTTGGGTATTGTTTGAATGTTATGAAAAATGCTCGATATCTTCGTACACATCCGCAATGAGCAAACCGAATGCACGCATGATAATCACGAGTGACGTTGCGCAACAAAATTAGTGCTATTCTTACTTCCGGGACGTGACAGTTAGTTTCCGAATACTCAAACCTCGTTTTTCAACTTAAGATTGCAAGCGAAGAAAATATCTTGTCATTGCAGGAAAGACAACAGCTTTTAGTTTTTCCTTTTACTCATGTTTAAATTTGAAACTGTAGTCATTTTAAACAAAATTCTAAATCGCGCGGTCACGTTTAGTGCTAAATATAATGTTAAATAAAAATAAGAATAAAGACCCTCATCATGATTCACCGTAAAATGTGACTGGCGACTCTTACATCGCAACATCGGTCTGTATTGTAGATTGAAAAAACGTTGTTAACGAGTTAGAATATTTCACGCTAACGCGTGTAAATGAGGTAATGGATTAAAGTGCGAAAACAAATTATTTCTGCTGGGACAAAACTACGACAATTCGCGCGCGTTCGATCGATGCTGCTGTTAACTTTCTAAGTTGCTTTAATCGATTGAACAGTGGCAAAAAGGTTTGCCTCCGATTAACGGCTGGTGAAAGTAGTTTCACGTTCTCCATCGTCATGTATGTCTCGTAACATAGTCCCATTCTCTTTGAATTATTATAATGACAGTACAGCTGTGGATCGCAGGGAACTCATCTACATGCATACAGAATATGAAAATATGTTTCTTTTGTATGCACAAAAAATTATACTCATTTTTCTTCATTTTTCCTCATTTTTCTTTTCGCCTCGTGAAGTGATCGTATCTTAATATTCATCGAGTAACATTAAACTGTTTGGCCATCGCGTATGAAACATTGATTTTATATTATCAACTGTCAGGTAATATTTCCAAGGAAATAAAACGTAACAAAAAATTCAATAACTTTTTCTGTATTGAAATAATTATCAAAATTAGAAATAATCACAAGCTTATTTCTTATTAAAATAATATAAAAAGTTTAAAGGAAGGAATTAAAATTCAGAAATATGTTTTCGGCTTTATACATTGGCTATTAAATGTATAATAATTTTCATATTAATATGACATTTTTTCTTTTTAAGAAATTTATTATTTAGAAAAATGTGTGGAATTAAATCTTTACAAAAATTGTTCTTATATCGAACTTTAAAACAACAAAGTAACGCCATACAATTTTCTATACTCTTACAAATTTATAACAACTTGTAAAGTAGATAAAAATTGAAACATATTTTTGCAAGAATATTACGTCATATTTAATTTAATTATCAAAAGACGTTTACAAGAGGATAGTCATTTTTGAAATTCGACATTTCATATGTTATAATATTTAAGAAACTCCACTTTCTAGAGCGCGATTTTCGATAATAAAATTCTAAATAAAAAAGGTCAACATATATTGAAAAATGGATGATTCTTAATGAAATCGCTGATGTTTAGACCACCGAGTGGCGGTTTTTGGCACTGCTTTCTATAACGATATCTAAGTGCTTTTTGCTAGTTGATGCTTTCTCGGCCTTCCGTTCTTTGCAAGGCCATATTTTGGAGAAGTCGACCTCGCTATCATCGATCACGGTAGCTTACGTAAATCGTAATTTGTGTTGGAGCCATATAATCGTAGTGTCGATGAGCACCGGTAGGATTCAACCGAAGTCATTTTATGAATATTCATTGGCGTTACTTCAATAGGGATTTAAGGTCCTTATCAAAATTACGACAACTTTGTTTTGTAAAGGGCAATAAAATTTCGGTGCCCTTAAGGAAGAACGTGAAACTACTTTCACCAGTCGTTAATCGGAGGCAAACCTTTTTGCCACTATTCAATCGATTAAAGCAACTTAGAAAGTTAACAGCAACATAAATTCGAAATTTAAAATTTATATTTTATTAAATATATGTCGGCTACATTTGATTAAATTTAGGTTTATATATCTTATTTTATTTCATTAATTTTATTTCGTTTAACCGTTACATTTAAAATGAGTGAAAAGAACACAGGATACCGTAACGCAGGCTTCGACATTTAAGGAGTTTTGAAAGAGTTTTTATATAAGCTCGATTGTTGATGGACCAGCATAATATTATGGTCGAAACGAAGATGCGATCGCACACACAAACTAAGAAGAGATCATGCTTTGTGAGGCAGGATCGATCAATCCATCGATCTTAAGTGGTACCTACCTATGCCTGAATTTAGATGAAGATAGTTCGAAGGCCCATGATTGAGTGGTTCTTCAGGAAGAACTTCTTAGAATTCCACACTACTATAATAGAATTACATTCCGCTTGAATTACAAATCGATACGTGTAAGATTTTTTTTGGCATATAGATGAAGTATAATGAAGATACAATCATGCTGTTCTATTCGTAGCGCACATGGTCGATATTATAAATACATATAAATGTAAATTCTCTAATACAGTGTGTAGATATTATTCATTTTGCATGTGCGCGAACATCTGACGAATACTTAAAACTTTTTCGGAAGTATCCTACGAAAGAGAATCATTTTCGCTTTATTTTTTAAATTATTCTCTTTAGCTCTCCTCGATTACTATACAAGGAACAGCCTGCATATATCTAGATTAAAATGTAAATACGTTAATAAATTTGGAATTAACGGTAGAATGTCGAAAGATAAATGCAATCCTAACGAGCGATTCGGTAAATTACTGCTGTAAATTGCTTGCGCGAGGTCCTTTGCATCGAGACACGACTGGCGCTAGTGCGTGCACCGTTATGTGGAAACGCTTGCGGCGTTAATGAGATAAATTGTAGTCGACTGAACCATAAACGGTTGAATAACTCCATCGAGAGGGACGTACCATTTTTTAATGTTCGAGTGGAGACGAACGCGTGATAACATCCTTCAAACTCACTGTGTCAGATCTATCGGGCCCATCAGGTTCTTTTACGAAAGGGTTCTTTCCTCTAGACGTCACATCGTGATTGATTTTAGGATGCGTTTGACAGTTTACTATCGATAATACAACTGACATAGCTGTTGCGTATTTTACGGAGTCATGAACTTGAAGATTCACACTGATAAATAATTATTTATTAGCTAGCCGGTATAGTTAATTTTAACACTTTGATAAAACAGTAAAACGTCACGGTGATTAATTAGATTATTTTATTAGTACAACTTAGTTATCTGTATATTAAACCGACGCTGTTATTAATAATCGGTATCTCGGGATCCGATTAATGAGAATTGTTGATATGTGTTTTCAGTGAAAACTTTTCAATTATTTATCTTTACAGGTCGGTTTGTGTTATTGATGATATAACTGGATGAAAAGAGGAAAAATATAATAGGAAAACGAGTTGCCTTCATTATTCCGTCTATCTGCTTATTTTTCCATATGACATCACTTTCCAGTTGTACTTTTAAAAAAGATTATCTTATATCATTGAATCGTCAAATCGAATAATTAATGCGATACTTGACATTGAATGATTATTGTCGATATTCGACACTCAGAAGACAAAACTGTGTTAAGACTCATTGAATTTTTTTTTTCTCGTCGATGAACAGCGCACCGGTTGTAACTTATGATGATGTAACGTTAGTTATTCCCCGACGCTTTAAGTATTAATCATATAAGATGTAAATTTTACCAACTCTTTTCATAAAACACGTTTATAATTACTCAATGGATAATATAGCCTTCATTTGCATTTATTCATTACATCGCGATTCTCTAGAGATTAAATAAACTTAGCTAAGGATATCATTATCGAGACGTTTCTTATAGAATTGTAGCTTCAAGGATCATTTATTATCGTGCAATAATATATTACCGTGAAAACTGCTTTATTGTCATCGATTTTCCAACGACTTGTGTTTTTCTGCGTAACATAATCGAATTGTCAATACGATACTTGAGTCTCGTTGTGCGATGACTTTAGGTAACCACGTGTATGTAAACAACAGTAAATTATACGTCGTATATGACAGCCTAGCATTTTATATTTTAAATATTTCGAAACGTATAGAAAAATCATAATAAATTATAAATACATATCTTCCATTTCTCGTATAAATTAAAATTTGATGAGTATGTCCTTTGGTTTCTTAATTTCTTCATTATAAATAAATTCATCGAATAATTAATCAGTTTGCTGGCCTGAATATATTTACAACGAAGTAATTAAGAAACCAAATGACAAATTCAGTCGAGCAGTGAAAAAGAGTAAATATGGTTTGCTTTTCAGGTTAACTGTCTGTTAAAGTTTAAAATTCCAAATTAAAGGTAAATCATATGGATAAAGTCTTGTCTTTAACATCCAAGTATTTGAAAGATGGACCTTATTTTACACTTTTACATTCTATCCCATAAAATATACCACGATTAATGAAGGGTTAGTGGTTGCCTTTGCAAGAGATCTTCTGTAAAAAGCTTCTCGAGCTTCACCAAATTTTCGACAAGAAAAACGATATGTCTTACCCTTTAACGGTGGTTATTCCGTAAACAGTATCGAAGATGTTATTGCCTATCGAGTGGACGTCGAGATGGACGTTCGCGTCCTCCCTGTTCATCAGCTCACGGAAATGCAGCGTCCTCGCGTTTGAGAAGTTCGGCTCCACGTCGTGCGTTATCTCCATTTTTAAGCAGGCCGCGTATCCCGTTGAAAACGTGGAAATTGACTTCTCCCTCGTCGACACTTCTCGCAATCGCGACTCGCGACCGAGCGACGAGCTTTTCGCGTATTAATGCACGCTCGCGCGAGAGAACTACCAGGAACAAACTTCTCTCGAGGGTATAGCACGAGTTTCTATTGTTTCCAGGACACGCGTCGCGTGAAGGATGGCGTGGTTCGGGAGACGCTCGTAGGGCGCATGTGAGACATATAGAAAACAAAAGATAAACAGTATTTCTCATGTTCTAGGGTACATACACGATATCCCGAACGGATATGAATGTGTTAGGTATTATACAATTAATTTCTTTTGAATTAATCTCTAGATTCTGTTTCTCAATTCTAAAGTTAATCTTCTCATGTTTTTAGAAAAGTAGGTTTTATTATTATATTCAGTTGAATAATATCGCAAAAAGACGCTCTTTAAATTTTTTGAGAATACCTTAAAAATAAAGCAAAACCGATTGGAGAAGATATTTCATCTCTTCAAGTCGCAAGGTCAATCACCCGCCCTTATTATTGGTGACACATCTTTGGCATAGAAAGCTGTTAGTTAACGTGTTTAAAACATGTTTTATCCGATACTTTCACAAAATGTCGGCTAATATGTGCGCATAGTAATGCTATTGTTATGTATACCTACATATATTTGCTAAGTAGCTGTCTTGTGTTTATTTCTAATAATGCAGATTAACTTTGATCTCAGTTTAATTTCCTGTTTATCTTTCTTTAGTTCTAAGAATTGAAAAAAGATAAAGAATAAGTTAAACTGAGATCTGAGAAGTTAATCTACTTGGTGGAAATGGGCATTATTTGTCTTATGAATAAAGATAAAATTTTATTACGACAAACATTTGAGATATTCGAACATTTGTGCGAAGTATCATAATTTTTTATTATAAACATATCTCGCTACTTTCGTGCGGGATATCTCAAAAATTAAACAGTTGCAAAATTTGAAGAGAATATTTGCAACATGCAAAAAATATATCGCTAATTGAGATTTTTTTCTTCACTATAGAGTTTCACTTTTGCTAATGAGTCGTACAGAGTAAAGACAATGATGTAGGAATACTTTCATTCGTTATTTGTTTGCTCGTGCATATTATTTATTCATCCAACGATAATATTATAAGCAAACTCTCGATTCTTATTGTTTAATATTTTCTTCCCATCTTTCTCGCGACGATGCTAGTTTAACGACACTTTACGTACTCGTTTTTTAAGGGAAAGTTAGAAAATAGTGCGCGATATAATAACATGATTCTTGATAATGATTTCTCCTCGCTGACAACCATGCGGACGTTTTTCTTTTTTCATGGTCTCACGTTCAGCGTTTTTTCATTGAAAGGCGCCCAGTGTGCATACTAATGATTTCAACGCGGATTCCCTTGATTAGATATTCCGATGTTATCGTTCTACGTTTGACCTTAATTATCCCGCATCTTCAAGCGTCGCCTGGTTTAGTGTTCAGGACGCACCTACCCAGCCAGAAATGATAATGCAATCGATTCAACGTCGAAATCATCAAATCGACATCAAATCAACGGCGATTTAATGTCAAAATCATTGACATCGAATCGACGTTGATTCTATTATCATTTCTGACTGGGTAGTGCAATGTCTACATTTTACATGCTATTAGAGTATGCTATTTAAATGATTACGAAATAATAGACCTGCTCGTTTCTGCCGTAAACCGTCCGTTACATTGTATTTGCATTCTGCCTGCATAACATAAGCTTAATTCGATAACGCAATATGTTAAATTTAGTGTCAAACTGCTGACTATATATACTCTCGGGAAAAAAATTTTTATATAGAATTATATATCAAATATGTTCGTACATACTAAAATATATATAATTATATATAATTATATAATTAT